>VXBW01003032.1:182-13517 GCA_013400375.1 Thinocorus orbignyianus
CCATCTCCCACAGCATTCTCCTGGAGAAACTGGCTGCTCACAGCTTAGAAGTACTCCTGACTGGATGAAACACTGGCTGGATGGCCAGGCCCAAAGAGTTGTGAATGGAGTTAACTCCAGTTGGTGGCTGGTCACAAGTGATGTCCCCCAGGGCTCAGTATTGAGGCCAGTTCTGCTTAATACCTTTATCAACGACCTGGATGAGGGGATCGAGTACACTCTCGCTAAGTTTGCAGATGACACCAAGCGGGGTGGGGGTGTTGATCTGCTTGAGAGTAGACAGGTTCTACAGAGGAATCTGGACAGGTTGGACTAGCAGGCGGAGGCCAATGGTATGAGGTTCAACAAGGTCAAGTGCCAGGTCCTGCACTTGGGTCACAACAACCCCATGCAGTGCTACAGGCTTCAGGGACAGCGGCTGGAAAGATGCCCAGTGGAAAAGGACCTGGGGTGCTGGTTGACAGCCGTCTGAATATGAGCCAGCGGTGGGCCCAGGTGGCCAAGAAGGCCAACAGCATCCTAACCTGTATCAGGAATAGCGTGAACAAAGGCAGTGATGATCCCCCTGCCCTCGGCACCGGTGAGGCCACACCTCAAATACTTTGTTTAGTTCTCCTCACAGCAGAAAGACATTGAGGTGCTGGAGCGGGTCCAGAGAAGGGCAACAAAGCTGGCGAGGGGGTATGGAGATCAAGTCTTATGAGGAGTGGTTGAGGGAACTTGGGTTACTCAGTGTGGAGAAAGGGAGGCTGAGGGGAGACTTTATCGCTCTCTACAACTCCCTGAAGGAAGGGTGTAGGAAGGTGGGGGTCAGTCTTTTCTCCCAAGTCACAGACTACAGGACAAGAGGAAAAGGCCTCAAGTTGTGCCAGGGGAGATCTACATTGGATATGAGGAAAAACTGAAACAATACTGAAAGTATTGTCAAGCACTGGAACAGGTTGCCCAGGGAAGCGGCTGAGTCGCTATCTCTGGAGGTATTTAGAAGACACGTAGATGAGGCACTTCAGAACATGGTTTAGTAGTGGACTTGGCAGTATTAGGTTTACAGTTGGACTCGATTTTAAAGGCCCTTTGCAGCCGAAACAATTCTATATTTCCATGCTCACATAGGCTCAGGGAGCTCTACCAGGGAATAAGGCCACATAGAAATGTGTATTATTAAAACACTCTCTAAATGCTCTTGTTCTTATTTAACTTATTGTATGTAATACTCAGCAGTAGGCTCTAATGCTTGAGCCCTAGTGACTAACTACAGCTCTTAGAATACTGGTACGTGTTCATTCATCCTTCCCACCTCTTCCTTGGAATTTACTATGCTTCTGGTTGCCATGGCTCTTTGGTTTTTACAGTTCACTTCACAACGTCCTACAACATAAAACTCGTGTTCATTGATGGTTTAAACACCACCCAAGTGAGTTCTAGCACACTGCAGCTCCAGGCCTACTCCAACGGTGGGAGATATATACAATTTCATTTCAGTGCTGGTAACAACTTCAAAACTGACACATTGCATTTAGTCTTAAGGTCCAACTTGGGCACTGCATTTAAGATAACATGGGAGGCTGTAGGCCAAGTACTTTGAAGCTCAATGGCACCTTGAATTGGATTCAGTATTTGAAATTAGGAGAATAAGAGCAACTAAAGCTGCATCCTTGGTTGCAACAAAAACAAGGCCATGTGGAAACTTCAGAGCTGTGCACTACCCGATGCCACTGACCCCACCAAGGCCCATTCATTGTAACCTGAAGTTCTGCTCTCTAGAATATTTACAGTGGGTCCCAGTTTGGTATCTATATGCAAACTTACTAAATTTGCCCTCTATTTTTCAGTCCTTGAAGTCACTGCTGGAAAATACTAACTCTCTCAAGAGCCAAAACAGATGCCTAGGCAATATTACCCAAAGATGATGACCACTACCTGCATCTTCCTGCTCACTTTTCCAATCCATTGCATGCTACTCTTGCAGTCATGTCCTTTAAACCAGATTGTTTCTCCTCATTACCCTGGATCCTTAATCAAGATACAGAAAGAAATGTGATAAAATAGTACGCAGAAGCTTCTGATGGCCCTTACCATCATTCTGTTATCTTGCAGATGTTCATAAATAAAACATTTATTCTAATTTTTCTGGAAAGTAAGTTTCATTCTCAGTTTCACATCTCTCTTATCACACACAACAAATCAGAAGTTCAAGTACAAAAACCCTTTCCAATTGCATTTAATCTTGATCAATTATCCCGAACAGATGCAAAAGAGTTAACAGGTAACTGGGTTACGCATTATATCAGATGGTTCTTACAAAGAAGAGAGAAGAAAGAATTAACTACTTCACTTTTGTCACTTTTCCTGCCACACTGGCTACTGGAACAGTATCTTTTTACAGCTCAAGACCATGTGACAAACATCTTCTCATTATCCCTTTAACTTCCTCATTAGTTTGATATTGTTTTATAGCTCTCACACACCCATCTTCTCTCCACACACTTATGTCACTCTTCCTTACCCATCCTTAACACCTAATTTCATACAATTTCTTCTCAAATTTCAAATCATTAGCAATGTACTGATGTAGTGGTCTATCGCTATGTGTCAGTTCCAAAGGAAGTAAAAATTAATAATTCACACTTTTCCCCTGAGATGTAACTTTTCTGAATTCCTCTCAGTCTCTAACATGCTTCCTATGGCATCTTACCTACAATTTTTCTGAATTCTCATTATTGTCTTTATTGTGCTGTTCTCTATTTTACTGTTATTCTTGCTTCACTTTCTAGTAACATTGAATTTTATCAGTTCAAGTTAGTCTTTCACAAGCTGCCTTCTTCCATCTTCTTAACCAGCTCCTTGCTCTCTTGGTCAATATTAATCAAGATAAATATTAACATTTATTACCAAGAGCTGGCCCGCACATCAATAAATTCTTATATAGGAGTGCATGTCCCACACTCCTTTTTCAAAAGTTGCCTGTGCAAACAAAATCCTTCATTTACACCAAATCTCATGTTTGATTTATTTCTGTTTTTTTAAAAAAATACCAAATGAACAATAAATTTCACACCCCATTTTTGGTGGGTCTATCATACTATTACTTTTATCAATACCTACACCTCCTCCCATTAACTTCTTCACCTAAAAAATAAGCATATGCATCATTAACAGACTACGATATGTTGACAGTTCTTCCCTGACTGTCCTTACTGTGCCCTCTGTGGTCATCATTCCTGCAGGATATGCTGTTGATGCCATTTTGACCGTAGGAACAATAGTTAGTCCTTGACCTCAAGTACACACCTTGAATATTGTGTTCAGTTCTGGGCACCTCAACACAAGAGAGATATCAAGGTGCTGGAGCGAGTGCAGAGGAGAGCAACAAAGCTGGTGAAGGGCCTGGAGAATAAATCTTATGAAGAGCAATTGACGTAGCTGGGACTGTTCAGTTTGAGGAAGAGGAGGCTGAGGGGAGACCTTGTCACTGTCTGCAACTACTTGAAAGGACATGTAGGGAGGTTGGTGTTGGTCTCTTCTCACAGGTAATTAGCTATAGAATAAGAAGGAATGGTTTCAAGCTGAGTAGGTTTAGGCTGAACATTATGAAGGAATTTTTCACAGGAAGAGAGGTCAAACACTGGAATAGGCTGCCCAGAGAGGTGGTTGAGCCACCATCCCTGAATGTGTGTAAGAGTCATTTAGATGTGGTGTTGGGGAATATGGTGTAGGGTAGAACTTTGTAGAGTGGACTTGATAGTTGGACTCGATGATTCCCAGGGTCTTTTCCAACCTGTATGATTCTATGATCTGGAATCTAAGCACAGCAAACTGTAATGACAAATCCTGTTAATTACCCAGTCTTAGCCTGTAAACAAAAAGGTAGTCTCCTCAACAGCTGAAAGTCAAGGTAGGAAGGAAGAAAGAAGCAAGCCTAGGTTCTGCTAACATTTCATATCCATTAATAGAGCCCAGGACCCTACCACCCCTCTACCTATACACTACCTGATGGCAATGTTAGAACTGAGGCTTTCTATTCAAGATGACCAAGCATGACTTTCCTTCTGCCCAGTTTATTTCCACTTCGGGTTTCAGCCTGACTGAACACGCCAATCACGCAACTGAGGAATGGCAATGTTAGAATTGAGGCTTTTTATTCAAGATGACCAAGCACGACTTTCCTTCTGCTTGATTTATAAACAAGACCTTGATTCTTTAAATCACACTAAAAATATTTCTACTTGTAACAAGAGCTGTGGCCCCATGAAGCCAACCTGACAACATCTACCTCTCTTGATCAACACTGTTTCTAAAAACAAGTTGATTTTTTCTATTTGCAGCCCTGTGCTGTGGGAGAATTCAAAGATCTCACCAACCGTGTCTCGCTATCTTTGAAGGAGTCCTAACAACAAGGAGGACTTAACAAATACATTTGATAATACACATTTCTTAATTCAATATGTATCTCAACCCTAGCTTTTGCAGGGTGAGTCAAGTGTCCAATCACCGGTGTTTAGTATCATTTTAGATGCCATAAAACATCTGACATGTGCAGGCCTGGCCAATAAGGGTTTGGCCATTTGGAAGACTGTGCACTGTTGGAGTGTCAACTTCATATCATCTGGGATCACCTACAGCAATTAAGGTGATACTCACTGTCCCTGTGCACAGGCATCATCTTTGCTCCCTTAAGTTTTTTTTCTATAATCACTAGTCAGTCAGAGCGCAGGCAAAGGAATGCTATCATTATGTGTTTTAGTTAACCCACTGCTCTTTAAAAAGAAATGCTAGTGGACAGGGGTCAACAAGAAAACAAGAATGCAAATACTAGATTCATAATGGTGCTATTGCTGTAATGGTCAGTCTAATTAATTTCTGGATTTTTAAATCCTGACACTGAATTTCTTTAATACTGCACTATCCCCCACCCACACGACGGCAGGGCATAAACATAACACACGATGTGAGCTACAGCAAAGGCAGCTGCTAAAATCTAAATCACCCATGCAAAAAAGCATATGATTTCTTCCATACCTCCTTCCCCTAGAGACAGCCTGTCTTTTTAATATCTTATCTATTCATTTCAAACTGGAGGGAGGAGGGGGGAAACACACAAAAAACACCCCACACCCAAAAAATCCCACAACATCTTAGCAAGGATCTCTGCTTTTGGAAAGCATTTTAATGAAAAGAAGTCCTTTAAAACCAAAAATACAGCCATGAAACCTACTGGAAGCAGGCTTCTGCCTGGAGCTGTTATGTACATATTTCAATCCCAGCAGCACCATCTAATGGAGAGCTCACCAATTTTCTCCCTTCTTTAACACAACAAACATTTTATTTTGGAGGTGCTAGCAACTGACACTTTAACACATGGCCTATTTAATATTCTATAAAAAAATTATTAGCTAAAAGAGAAGTCAAATCCTTTGTCCACAGAAAACAGTTCTTTTTTATTCCCCCCCCCCAGACATTACATTCACATACAAATTTATTTCTCACAACAGGACATTTGTTTAACCAGGAGATAAGATTTTAGTTAGAAATGCTTTCTTAAAAAAATAAAAATAATAATAAATAAACAAACACATAACTGAAGCAGCAATGCCAGCTTAAAAATCCAAGTCCCTTAAGCATGTTTAAACTTTCCCCCTGAAAGCAAAACAGAGATGTCAGTATCTCAGAGGCATAAGGAATGCTGACAAACCTGGGCCTTAATCACAGCAAGAACAATGACTACCTATAGTTGCTTAAGATCAAGTTAAACATTTCAAGACATCTCCAGGATGCATTTCTGCTACAAAACACACTATGGGAGATGGGTAGCAAATAATCATATGCAATCAATAAAGTTTGTGGCATGATGACTTTTGGCAACTTCCACTATTCTTGTCATTAACATTTTCTCACACAAACAAGCACAACAGATGTTATGTACGAAATGGATCTATAACTAGCAGTATTTTTTGCTCACTGCATTCTGTCCTCCTTGCTTTTTAAGTAAATCACAACACTGTCAAGCAAGGGTTCAACTACTTTAAACTCTTCCAATTAACTGGGTATATGGACATTCTTGTTCTGGAATAACTGCCTTTTTATGTGTAGTTCTAAGGACGTTCAAAGTCTGTCTGAAAACAGTCATCTAATACAATGAGAGTTCATTTTAAAAACAAAATAAAAAAACACCAAAACACGCCATAAAGTCTTAGTAAATAATTCTGCAAAAACACAGCATTATAGTTTGGTTATATGTACTAACAGCTTTACTTACATAAACAGGACAATTCCAAGCTTCTTCATTTACTTTGAGAGAATCTCCTCAGCAAAACAGATACAGAACACATGGGTACATACTTATTTGCTTGTCATAAATCTTTCTTAATAAAAAAGAAAAAACAAAGGCAAACAAAAAAAACCCAACAAAAAAACCCATATAAACACCAACAGAGTAAATCCCCCAAAACTCCCTCAAAATCTTACTAGTCAAAATACTGGAAGTTGCATGCCTACACAGCCCTTTTCAAAATGAAAGTGAAGTTTTCAGGAATTTGTAAGAAGGAAAGAGGAATAAGGGAAATTTATTGTCCCAGGTAGCGCAAAAGAGCTGATGAAGTACAACACACAAATAACAATAAACTTGTTTTATCCTCCTAGAGATTGCCAAAAGCAATCTTCTGCACACAGTCCAAAAAGCTGTCAAAATACCTTGCTTTAACACAGACAAAAAAAAAAGAAAAAAACAACCCTGGCCAAACCGTACGAGCAACACAACAGCAATACCTACTAGCTGAATTATAACATAAAATCCATTGGTATTTCCATTCCATATTGACACCATGGGAGAGAAGTAAGATGTATTTGCTAATCTGAAATATAGCATGCTCAGGTTCTGTAGATGGAAACATGATTCAACTCCTGATGGAAAACACAGAGAAGATACTGCTGACTTCAGGTGATACTACATTTTATTAACTTCAAATAAAGTTAGCTCAAATCCTTCCTCTTCTCTCCTCCTCACCCCCCAACCCCCCGCTCCCCCAACAACCAAGTTTTAGAAGGCAATGAAATACTACTCCAAAGGGTTCAAAGGGTTCACAGACTTCCAGAGATGCATGTATGCAAATTAAGGCAAATATGCCTTTATTTATTTGAGTATCCAACTTCCATCTACTCAATCTCTCAGCCAAATGGCAGCACTTTGAGAATGTCATTTTAGAACCACAAGCACTTTACCTTTGGTACCTACTGAATATAGAACCGGAGTCCTAACCGGGTTCAGCCGCAACAGTCATAACAATAAAAACATTCCCAGGCAAAAGCACAACGCTCCTCTTTCAAGGATGCTGTGCTGAACAGAAAAGAGGACAGTGAAAAGGATAGAATGAGAGAGCAAGAGTAGATTTAAAGGCATGCACTTCAGACAATAGGAAGGTACATTTTAGACCATCTTTAGTGACCTGGAAGAGACAAGCCTGTCAATTCACCTGGAGTGAGAGGTGGGGTAGGGAGGGAATTCAAGAAGCAGGTAGCGATAGGTCAAAGAAAAGTGGATTTGCAGATAAAAATTATTAGTCAGAAGTGCGAAAGTAAACACAAGCCTGGAAACAAGTATTTCAAAATAAAAGCGGTGCAAATGGAAGGGAAGGGGAAGATGAAGTCACTTTTCTCAAGAGCAAGGATGAAACCACCTTGGAATAACAGCCATCCCTTAACAACTCTCAAATTACAAGAGGTCTGACTGAAAGCAGTTCAAAATAAGCCACTTCCAAGAATCAGAGGAACCAGGTTGAGAAATTAAGAGCATTTATACTGTTTGGCCAAACAACTTAAGATGGAGGAGAAGCACAGCGTGGACAAGAGCATCCTATTAGTAGCTGAAAAGCATAAAATGCAGAAAGAAGAGTCACTTGGGAAGGCTTGATGGAAATTAAAACAAGAAGTTGAATGAAAATTGTAAGGCTATACTACCTATGCAAAATCAAGACTTTTATCTGCGAGTCATTAAGTTAGGAGCCACAACACTCAAGGAAACCTACTCTCAGAAGGTTCTTCTCTGTGGAAAGACAGAGAGAGGACACAGTCAAACTGGTGCAGTACACAAGCCTCAAATAATTGTTCTAATTATCCCCCTCTCTCAAGTACATGGATGGGCTTACAAAACGAAAACCATTCATATTGCCAAAATTTGGTCTGAGCTGGGCTTTGCTCTTAGAAAGTTATTTTAGGCACATTTAACTTGTAAGCTTTACAGACCAAGAAGAAAAAAAAAAAACATTACTTTTCTAGAAGATCCAAAGCAGAAAGATGGGAACAAGTACAAGCAATAGAAGAGCTACCACTGACAAACCCTGTCATCTACACTCAGCTTCATCCAGCACCACCTGGTTGCTGTGTGCAACAATGGAAGAGTGTGAAGCAAATGCTGTTTCCTGTCCCACGATGCTGACGGTGCAGAATGGCACAGCATCGCCGGGGAGACCGAGCAGGATGCCTCCACGCAGCGGTTGCAATTCGTTTCATGCATCAACAGATGACGCTTGTACTGCCCTGCTGGGTCTTCAGCACCTCAGCATTTTTGAGGTCCTCAGAGTGTAAGGAAGCACTGCTATCCCCATTTTACAGACCAAGAAAATGGAGCCAGAAGCCAGACACACCTAAGCCACCAAAGCTATTCCCAAAACTCCCAGTCAGCTACCACCTAATCCTAGCAGCACCCAAGTATCAGTAATCTTTACTTCCCTTTCCTTCTACACCTAAGGCAACACCCATCTTGATAAGGCTGATCACCTCAACAAGCATCTCAACATCCAAGTTGAAACCTACCAGAAAACAAACAAAACAGCAGTGGAAGAAGCAGCAGCAGCCTCCATGTCTTTCCTCATCCTGGTGATTGTCCTCACTGCTTGACTGAGACATCATGCTTCCTCTTGCCCTCTTTCTCAGGGACACTGAGTTTTGATTATTCCTGGTATAGCTGAAGAGTTTTAAGAGGAGGAAGTGACACTACTCTTAATTGGCCTGCAGCTTGATGATGAGAATACTCCCCAGGGAAGTAGGAAACTTGGACTGGAATCCCCCTTCTGCCCCTGGGACTCAAATATGATGTCACATCACTCAGCACTGCAACATCAAAGCCCTTTGTTGGTTTGGCCCTAGCTGCATGACTTAAGAGTACCTATATCTGCAGGAATGAAAAAAGCAGCCTCCAGGTCTCCTAGATTTTACACTGGTATCTTCAATGGACCATCTTCTCTTTCTTGATAGGCTTGAGGGAACAAAGTGGCAGCCAGGAAGGCATTTGTTATCTCACAGTAGCATCTGCAACGTGTCTTTCAAGACAGATGAAATCAAAATAACTCTTTTTGCCAGACACTCAAGAAAGCTGTAAAGACTCAAGGCGGGTTGAGCTTGTCTTGAGCAGACATTTCTTACTTTATTTACAAAAAGGTGTTTTTCTGATTAATGCAGAAACCAAAGTTGGAAAAAAGTTCAGTATTAGTCCAAATGTTAAACTTTTCTAACTGTAAGCTTTCATAGAGTCATCATTAAAACTTGTAAAATAGAAGTTTCAAGACTTCTTTTCATGATGTTTTTTGACTGGAGCATTTGCTGTGCACACTGTACGTGAAAAGATATATTCACTTCAGCTCATTTACACTATGTTACAGAATTAGTAGCAATTTTCACACTGTAAATAATCTACAGAATGTTCCCTCTATAGATCAGAGATGTCTACTTCGTAAATGATCGCTTTATGATACCATATAAAATAGTACTGGAACTATAAAACATTCCAACTTAAAGCATTCCTGCTATGCCCATCACAATTCTAACGCCTGCAGCTGGAAAATTCAGTCTTGATGTCAAAGTACAGGATATCCCAATTCTCAGTACAAGGAGGGAGTCAGGGATGGAGGCCATCATGCACATCCAGTACTCAACTTGTGCATCCACAAACACTTTGAGACTCCCCTTCCCATGCTGCCCTTGACTAGATGAACTGCAGAACTTGGAATTCTACTAAGAAATCACACCGTATACGTGTAGAGTAATGCAGCAGGGAAGAACAACAGCACGGAAATCAAAGGCTTAACATTTTTTAAGGGGTGGAGAGGATTAGTGACCTATAGTTGTTGTATATAATTTTAGAGACACTTGCCCTGTTAACCTAGTTACAAAGCCAACAGTCAGTAGCAATTGAAGTCACAGTGGCAATAATATTTTGCTGTCAGCGCTCCAGTAGAAAAGATCTCCAGGAAGAAAAAAACAACCTCAAAGACTATATAAATATATTTATCTCAATTTCCAATACCAAATATTCTGTTGTTCTATTTTCTGCCTAAGTTCTAAGATCTTACCAATCTTCTAGAGTTTTTTCTTTGTCTTTCTTTCCTCTTCTCAACTTTCCATTAGCACAGAAGGGGGCACCTCTTCCCACTTTGCAGATATCTGATGATCCTCACTGTAAGTTGCCCTCCTTTCCTCCCAATTTATAGAATCATAGAATGGTTAGAGTTGGAAGGGACCTTAAAGATCATCCAGCTCCAACCCTCCTGCCATGGGAAGGGACACCTCCTACTAGACCAGGTTGCTTAAAGCCCCATCCAGCCTGAGTCCTTTCTCTAGTCCTTTCTCTTTCTACCTTATAAAACAAAAAAAAAAACAAAAAAAAAAAAGAAAAAAGGAAAAAGGCCATAGAAAAGCGTTTATAATTTGTCAAAGAAAACATACACTGACTTAATCTATCCATGTGTGAGGGTACGGGGTCTCCAGCTGGCAGAGATGGGAGACCAGATATACTGTCTTCGCCAGCCCTTCACTGCTGTAGTTTCTATTTCATCACTTTTCACTTCTTCACTGCAGGTTAAAAAGCCTAAGATAAAACTTGGCGTGACTACAGTACAATCTCTTGTGTGACAATCACACCTTTATTTTGTTACACAAAGATACACAACTCTCCCTCCCTGGGCTTCTTTTTCCCCCATACCACATCTTGAAGTCTCCTACTTCGCACTCTCCCACCACTTTTGGTGTTCCTGAGCCATACGCCAAAAATGCCAGGAGGTTTCAAATACAAGCATCATATTCAGAAAGTACCCACCCACAGGCATATTAAAAAAAAAAAAATAAATTAAGCCTTGGCAATTGCTTAAAGGGACTGTGCACAAGAGCATAGACATCTGAAACCAACACGTAATGAGCAGTCCTCAGACATCATAAGATTCAGCACCTTCAATTAAGAAACACGATTATAATAAAAAAAACTAATGAAATCCAGTTATTGCATCATCTAAGATATCAAAGATCAAAACCTGTTATTTTTGCAATATCTATTCATATTAAGCCAGTTTAGGATATTGGAGTAGATTTAAGTCATTCCTATTTTTAAACTGCCTTTTCATCAGCAGAAGAACTATGACCGTCTACTTATTAACATATATACATGTTCTCATGGTTTAACAACAAAAGTTAAAAATTAATATTTCTGGCTTTTCTTATTTTCAGTATTGCCATATCTACTAACAGAATAGCTGGTCTTCAGTATTGAAAAAAACATGTTCCTCTTCTCTCACTTCAACTTTTCATGATGGACAAGAACAATGTAAAATACAATATGATCTTGGAATCATTAGAAGACAAACTGTATTAGAATGCACCGGGAAGACTTTGTAAAGAATGTTTTGTCACTGATGCTAAGTACTGCCATCTTACAGAGTCTTCCAAGGTACCAACAGTAAATATGCTAACAGGATGATCAAATTCTCCAAATCCACACAAGAATGGCTTCTGCAGTCAAGTTTGACGACATCAGTTCTAAAAACGACTTCAGGAAAGCCTGAAGACCGAGTCATTTAGCACCCTCTTTTGATTAGAACTCGTTTGCTTTGCTACTGAACACGCTTCATCTTTCTGCATTGTAGATCCAGCTATTATTGGAAGCTTCTTAGCAAGTGACATTTCAGAAAAACACCTACCATTTTCAAAGTAACTTTTATAACCTCATAGTGCCGTCTGCATGCAATACCCAAACTCATGATACATCAACGTTTCCGTTTATCAAGCTTTATGAAAAGGGGTTTCCCGCCCCAGCCCATACAAAAAAAAACCCTGATTCAGTCAAACGTTCAAGTATTTCTACTCTTTAGAAACAAAACTCCTCTCCCTGATGGCAATAAATAACGTTTACATGTACAGCTATCAATCCTTATACAGGGTACAGACTGCCATTTATAGACACTTTTCACCAAATGGCTCTTTTTAAAGGACAGCGTACTGTACATGTTATGATCTCTTTAGCTGTAACTCTAGCCATCACTATAGCCTTTAAATCCAGGCTTCTGTGCAAGTCAGTAGCTACTTTAAATAAGAATTTTTTACTAATTATTTAAAATCACGCTAATTGTCTAAGCTAAATACCGCCAGCACACCTTCGCATCATACACTAAACTCCTTTCTGGTCTATGAATGCAAGTTCAGATCAGCGCACAATTAACGCTACGTGCATTCTACGGGACAAACCTGCAAGGAAAAAACACAACGTACACATAGTTCTACTGAAGAAATAAAAAAAAAACTGCATGAATTGCAACATACAAGGCTCAGCTAGATCTCAACAAGCTACAGAAGCCACTGTTCCAAAGAGACTGCAAATTTCAAACCGTATCATTGGAACTTCCCACGTTTTACTACTACAGAAACAGAAAAAAAGATGAAAAACGTCCTCATGCACGGCAAAGACCCAGGCAGAGGTGCACATACAGTCTTTCACGTCACACACAAGCTCAGAGCGGCAGAACATGAGATTACGCCTCTAAGCATTAATGCCATTCCTCGTTTTTTCCGCAGCTCATTCAGATCTGAAGCCACTCGAAGATACAAATAAATCAAGAGGTAGATGCCTTACCTTCCTATTTTACAAGCCACTGCAGTTCTCAGATTATGAGTCAGTCATAGGTTCATCTGCAGAGGAATGACTCAGTATAAACTTTTAAACACTCGGGTTTTTGGTTGGGTTTTTTTGTTGTTTTTTCTTTTCTAACCTACAACGCGATAACTCATTTAACGTCTTACAGCGCGGAGCTGCCAGAAACAGCGCATAAAATGAATGGCGTGAAAAACCAAAAAAAATTTAAAAAAAAATAAAAAAAAATAAAGAAAGGGAAAAGAAAAAAACCCAACACTTTTCTTTCCGCTCACGCCAGGGCTCGTAGCGCAGAGGCCGTCGGAGGCAGAGAAAAAGACTTTATAGAAAAAATAATATAACTCCTTCCGCACCGAGCGGGGCCGGCTCCGCATCGGCGGCCGCGGATTCTCCCCGCCGCCGGCGGCGCCCCAAGCCCCCGCGGCCGG
>VXBW01003032.1:16441-44031 GCA_013400375.1 Thinocorus orbignyianus
CGAGACACAGGCGGCAACCATTCGCCTCCCCAGCCCCGGAGGGGTTGATCGCCTCAGGCGGGAGGTGGCAACCCCGAGTCGGCGAGGTGTGTTGCCCTCCTCGGAGGTGCGGGAGGAACCTGTCCGCCCTCGGCGGGGTGGGAAGGGGGCCTCAGGCGGGAGGTGGCAACCCCGAGTCGGCGAGGTGTGTTGCCCTCCTCGGAGGTGCGGGAGGAACCTGTCCGCCCTCGGCGGGGTGGGAAGGGGGCCAACTGACACCCGCTGCGGGCGCCCGGGTTCAATAAATGCCCGTACCGTGCTCAGACCGTACCGCGGCGTGTCCCCCCGCTGTCTGGCCGGTACCGGCGGCATCGCTTTTGCGCGCTGTGCGGTTTGTTGTCTCCCCGCAGCCTCAACGGTCTGCTGAGAGGGGAGAAGAGGGGGGTGTTCAGCCGGAGCTGGAGGAGCTCGGCCAGCTCTGGGGGGCTCAGTCGGCTCCGGAGGGGGGGGCTCAGCCAGCTCCGGAGGGGAGTTCAGCCGGAACCGGGGAGTCTCAACCAGCTCTGGGGCGCTCACTCGGCTCCGGAGGGGGGGGTCTCGCCGAAGCCAGATGGGCTCAGCCAGCTTCGGGGGGCCCGGAGCCGGAGGCAGCCGCGGGCCGGGGTCGGTGGGAGGAATTGCCGCACAGGGGAGGGGGCCTCGGAGCTCCGGGTGCAGCCGTGGGGCAGGTCGGTGAAGAAGCCGGGAGAGCCGGAGCTGTGAGGAATGTGCGAAGCTGAACGGGGAGAAATGAGTGGTGTTTGGCTAATTTCAGTGGGATGAGGTCACCATCCTTTTCGGACGTTGTTTGCCGAGGGATCACTAGGGAGGAAGGGTTGGATGCGTGATCCTGAGCGGACCAGCTTTGCGTCACAGTTGCCGCTTACAGCGTCTCCCCGCGTCCCAAAATCCATCCTGACCCTCTCCACTCTTCATCCCCCGGATCTCTGTAACGCCCACGCCAACCTGCGAAAACCAAACATCTCTGGCTCCGGCTGTGTCCTCACCAGCCCCCAAAATACAAAGCTTGGCTCGCACTGCTAATTCCCTCTTCGTGTGCTGGTTTTTTTCCTAGTCCCGCTTCTTTCTCCCTCTCCTCCCCTCCCTTTTGCTGCTGTCCCCAGCAAAAGGCTGGCTTAGCTGTCAAGACAACTGCACCTTTTGAAATGATGGCGTGAACCCGCGATCAGAAAGACAATCCAAGACCGATGTCTTAAATGTCCCCATCACTTGTTCAAGATTGTTTCGTGCTGGAACGGCTGATAGGACTGCGCTCCCGGCCTGGATTTCTCCAGCAGCAGGGCTGCAAATAAGTTTCTGCCAGAGACAAGCCTGCAATTTCCTTCTTTGCCACTCTTTTTGCTGTTGTATACATGTCCTCTTGTTTTGCTCTAAAAAAAAAAAGGAAAAAAACATAATAGGATTCCAGTGCCTGTAGCTGTAGCAGCTATACTAATGTATTCTTCCCCAAAAAGAGAAAACAAATTCTTATACCATCTCAAAGATGTCAGAAAGCCTCTCCACATTAAAAATGTCTGTAGCCAAAGGGATGAAATGTTGATCTAACGCAATATCTACTGCTTCAGGTGCTTTGGTGGGGTTTTTTGGTTTGTTTTTTTTTTTTTTTAATTTTTCCATGCCATGACTACAAGATCTTGAAGATTTCGAATGCAGTTATTACAGTGAGATGTGTCCCCAGTGTCTTATCTTTAACTGGTTTGGAATTTCCTGTTATAAGCAATATTTTCACTGGGGCCTGACACCTCTGCATAGCCCCAGTGTTTAGAATATAATCTTTGGAGGGGAAGCTACTTAGAACAATGGAAATAATGGTAAAGGCCATAGAGTGACTATATGTTAGTAAAATGGTTTGAAGAAATAAAATAATAGGGCATTATGTTAAAAATTTACATGAGAGCAAAGCATTAATAAAAAAAAATCCACCGAGAGAGGGGTGGTAATCCATTACAAACTTGGACAGGAATAGGTACCTTCAAAAACTACGGAGAAGATACAGAAGAGTGAATATCCTGTGATTATGGGAAACTAATTTCTCAGATATAGACTGGAAGATACCACTGGGAAATGGTAGGGCTTAAATGTTCTCAAATGTCGTAGAAACTCGATTTCTCAAGCAAACAGTCCATGAGAGAAGATGCTATTTTAGGCCTCATATTAATAAGCAGCAAGGACCTTGTAGAAGGCCATAGTATTATAGTATCAAAGATCCGTATCTTGAACTGAATGGTCACGGACTAATCCAGCTCATGTTAAACTGCTAAAGGCACAAATGCAGATTCTTTGCATAAGGCTTGGGATGACAGAACAGCAGTTAGAGAAATGGAGGAAATTCCTGAGGTTGACAGGATGGAGGCACACAAAGGTGATTTTTACTCAGAGGTGTTGAAAGAAGCTGGCAAAGGAAATAGCAATTGCCAAAGCAAGGATTTGTACAAGGTTAGAAGTAGTACCCTGTGCCTCAAACACAGTATAGTGAAAGGAGAAAGGTGGTGATGCTGGTGGCCTTAGGACTGCTTGTCTGACCTTACTATGCGGGTGAATTCCTCCATGAGAAAATGACTGAGAGCTGCCAGCGGGAATAGCTGTGGAAAAGGCTTATGTGAGTCTATGATGCACGAAGCGGGGTATTTTTAGTAGAGAGAGGGAAGTATTAACACAGCTTTGCACAGCGCAGCTAAGGACCCTTGTTTGGAAAATTACTTCCAGTTCTGGTGACTTACAATCAGAATAGATTGACTCAGGTCACCACAGGTGCTGAAGAGGAATGCTGAGGTGGTAGGGGAGCAGAGGATCTGTGTTCTTGAACAGGAGCTACAAGCAAGCAAACTCAGCTTCCTTAACTAGCCAAATGAAGCCAAAATTGTAAATACCTTCAAACAGTAAATATCAGGGAAGGACAACTAGTTAAATTAAACAACAATACGAGCACAAGGATGTGTGGTTATAAATATGGTCGCTTAGAGTGCAAACTTTCTAACCGTTCCAGGAGCAAACAGACAGTACTCTAGGCGCAAGCACCTAAAGAATTTTAAACTGGGACATGATACTTTGATGTGTCCAAGGGGGATTTAAAGGGGACCAAGCTCCTGGCCTTTGACTTTGTACTTCAACCATTCCCAAGCTACAGGGCTTCTTCTGGTCCTCTACACCATCTGCGTTTGGATGTGAGGTTTTTTTCGACTGCCTCTGAAGCACTGGAAATTACTCAGAAACAGGATGTAGAACGGACACTGGTGACATTAAATCATCAGGTGGTTTGTGGTGCCTCATGCTCACAGGCGTACAGCTGAATTGATTGCCACATGCCACATTTGGGTCACAACTAAACCTTTTCCCTCAGGTGAGCCTGGCAAAGGTCTGTTTTGCCTTTTTTTACCTCTGCTGCTTCCTCAGACTCTTCTGGGAGATTTATTTGGCAAATAACTTCTGTGGGGGTACTGGTGATAGTCCTCTGTGTTGCTGTGCTTGAGATGTTTGGTATTTTCCTGCAGCTCTTAAGTGAAGAAATGCTTTGTGACCCTCGATGAGTGGGGGCTGGTTGAAAGGTGTTCTGTGGGACCATCTAAACAAACCAGCCATCGTGTAGTTGTAGAGCGGGATCATTTCCAGCCCTGTCTTCCCAAAAGCAGAATCAACAGGTTATTTTTAATGCTGGAAGTAAACCTGAGAGAGCAGGGGGGAAGAAAGAGAGAGAGGGTGGCAAACCATTGCTTCTTCTGTGAATTGTCTTATTGCAATTAACAGTCATTCAGCTGAACTCTTGTAATTGGTAATGATACAGTACATCCTTATTAGTCCTGCTGTTTCAGGTGCAGCTTGGCACTGCTTCTGTATGTAATGCTAACTCTAAGCGTTGTGATTTGTGTGTGTTGTGTGTGCCCTCTCCACAGTTTCTGCAGAAGGTGGCTCAGATCCACCTATTGTGGATCTGAGCAAGACTTAGCAGGACCCAGTTTCTGCATTTCTGGCACTGAGGCAGCTTCTTGACTTGCAGCTTCCTTGTCCTGTGCTTTGGATCAAAGATGCTTATTAACCGAATAATAATTTTATTAAATTTATACTCCTTTTTATGGCTGAAGCACAGCCCAATAGGACCTGTACCATGAGATTTCCCTGCCTGGTGGTGATTTTCTATTTGAAATTCCTAGAAAGTGATGGCTTTCTAAATGACAAGCATTTGAGGTGAAACATTCCTCAAGTCTTCCAGAAGTTAGTTATACATGCCTTTACGAGCATGCTATGTGACGTTTTTCCTTTCTTTCCTTGTAATTCCCAAGTCAGCTTGTAGATTTGCTTCCCAATTGACATGAAATATTAGTATGGTATGTCACAACTGCATCTCAGTAATCTTAGCGCCTTCTTACTCTCTTGTTGAGACTATTAAAAATATATTGAGCTCCCCAGCCTCCCCTAGCATCAAGACTGCCGTTGTCCCTGTGCCAAATTGACTTTGGAGTCAAATGAAAATTTTGAGTGTATGTCAGTGGATTTCCAAAGAGGCCTGTAAGGTGGTTCACATGAATTATAAGCTGTACCTGGAAAAAAAGACAAGATGCAGCTCCACAGCAGGGAATTGCCAGAGCCCAGCAATGCTTCAGCTGTACATCTGTCTCTCAGTATGGCTCCAAAATCAGAGCTGTGATGGGAAGAGTGCAGACTCAGCAAGACCAGCTCTCCACCATATGGAGATTTCCCTGTGACAGCTGAGTCCGAATATAACTGGTAAAAGCATCTTAAAGGCTGCTTTGTGCCTTTTGAGCAGCACAAAGTAGCTTTATCAGGAACAAGGATTTGGTCCAAAAGTTTTCCCCCAACATAAAATGTCAGTTATTATACTAGCTTGTAACTAACAACTGCAAGGATTATGTTGAACACCTGGCAAAGTAAAAGGCTGATATGAATTTATCAGCTGTTTTGATTTATCCAGGTGCCCTCATTTTCTGGATGATACATCCATCTCTGAAAATATCCTTAGGATCTTTTCTCCATCAAGAATCACAGAATCTAATCACTAACCACACAGAAGAGGAAAAAGCTTCACCTAATATTGGCAGGAGGACCAGATGAGTATACTTTCAATGCTAAGAATTGTTCATTATTGTAGAAATTGTTACTGGCTCTTCAGAGTAATCAATAATAGCTCTTCCTTCAGGGTGACGTAACTATTTTTACTTTCACCTTTTCTGCATGTAGTCATGGGAACGCAAACCAACCTGTGAGAATCAGGCTTAGGAACAAATTGAGCACTTGAGGTGACTGGGAGGTGGTCATTGAGCCTCATCACTTCCCTGGCTTCCAGCTCAGCTGTGTCCCTGTACTCCAGTGCCATAAGAGCATAATAACAAATTTCTTCCCAGTTGCACCAGGTGAGAGGCTTTCCCCCACCCCCTTTTATTGACAATGCTCTAGCAAGTTCTAAAGAGATATTTCAGAGTATTCTTGAACATTGTTTGAGCCTCTGGGTGTTCTTTTGTTATATGTAAAATGTCTGCAAAAGATGCGTTTCCAAACCTTGAAATATTCTGCCCTGATTTTACACCCAGCCAGACCCAGGCAGACCTACCAGGCTTCAGCATCAAAGAAGCTACCGTGTGACAGAACCTCAGTGCTTGCTACGCGGCAATGGATTCCTGGAGAGAATCCAGTCAGTAGCAATCACCATCTAAAGAATAGTTGTTCTAGAAGCCTAGAGGAAAACAACACTTCTCGACGCTGCTCCCTTGGGAGCTGTAGCTGATATAGCTAACCCCGATTCCCTTTGGTAAATTACATGGATCCTGCCCTGTATGTATGACAGATCCTACTCTGGTACTGAAGAATTTTCCATTCTAGACCTAGTTCTTACAAACACAGTTTTGTGACTTCCTTCATGGCATTAACTAGGTGATCCACACTCTAGATGGAGCTGCTTTGGCAGGTGTTTGGACTAGCTGATCTCCAGAGGTCCCTTCCAACCCCTATGATCCTGTGATTAACAATTCCCTGCCAGCCTTTGTCTTACATATATCCAGCTCCTTACTAGATCCTCAAGTGCTGGATCAAAGACATACGCACACCTACACAGCGGTATAACCCAGGAGGCCCTGGGCAACCTGGTCTAGTTGGGGATGTCCAACTAGATGATCTCTGACTAGATGTCCAACATGGATGCAGGGAGGTCAGACTAGATGATCTCTGGAGGTCCCTTCCAGCCTGGACAATTCTATGATTCCATGATTCTGTAACATCCTTCTGTCTGGCTGGCTTTTACCATAAAGTTTGTAATAACTTGTTGGTCTGCTTCTTGTTACTCAACAGTTTTTTTCCACTATTCTTAGCATTTTTCTCAACTTGTATGGTAAATGGTAATTCAGATTTACTGTTTCCCAGGTACCATTCATTCTGCCTCATGATAATATGCATAAAATGTGGTAACTCAAGAGAAAAAATAATTACCCAGCTGTTTGTCTGAAGATATCTCTTAGCTGCATTCTACTTATCTACCTCAGCCTTCAGAGGAAGGAGAGGAAAAAGGATCAGCATATTCACTGACTGATGTTTAGGATAATTTCCCTTTTGCCTATAACTTTCTGTCACAGGGTTTGGGGAGGTTTCTGCCCCGTGCATATTGAGAAAGTGACAAGAAGTGCTCCAGGTGGCTGGCTTGGGATGCAAACAGCTGACTGTCTTGTTTGCACGTATTGAATAGGTGAAAGCCCCATGTATTGCATAGGCAAAAGCCAAGAACACGTATCTAATTTAAAAGAATCTTTAGGGAAGCATGATTATATTAAAATATTTTTCATGCTGAGTTCCAGTGTTCTCTGTATCAAGTATGTTCAATTAAAAAAAAAAAAAAAGAAAAGAAAAGAAAAAGTAAGAGAAGTAGAATGTAAATGCTCTCAGGACAACTTCAGCCTAGTCCATGAGCATCAAGCTCCTCTTCTTCTCCTCTCTCACCAGTTATGATGAATGCTCTGCAAGCCACCCTACACCCTAATCAGCATTAGCATAATCTTTACTATCTCTGTGATTACAGTATGAGGGGGTTATATATAAGCTAGACAGTAATTAAAGATAGCTAGAAAGAACCCAGCTCCAATAATTAGCATAAAGCAGTAATGACTCAAGAGCACATAGACTGGGGAGAAAAGCAGAGAAGGAAAGGGCAAGTTGATTATCCAGGATAAGGTTTCCAGTGAACCTGAGATGTAGGATGGCAGAACTGCTTGTGAAGCGATGAGGAAGGAAGATGCCTCCTGGTCTGAGGAAGGCCAGTGCCAGTCAGCTGCCAGGTAGTTGCAATGAGCTGTGGATATTTCCTGTGTGGCATTTGGAGGAGAGGTGTCCTGGCAGAGTAACTGCCTTTGGTTCTTACTCATGCAAGACTATTCAGACTTCTGGTGCAGACCCACACCAAAGCTGAAGCAGCAGGAGGAAGCCAAACAGATTTGTTGGACATTGAGTCTTCAACTACTGGATATACTCTTCAACAGTTCCACTGTAGAGGCTTTTGTTTAGACACCAGGGGAATAACAGACGAATTCTGTTTGCCAGCCCACACAAGAGCCACATCCACCGTAGAAGAAGCCCTTCCTGCTCTTCCAGATGCTGAAAGACCTGTTGTGGAAGTGGTGAAGTATTAGCTAAAAAGGCCTGAGCTAGAACTATTAGAAAAATTCCTTTGGAGCCTTCAGATGATTGGGAAGGAGTGTGTCTGACAAAACCGGCTTGAAGATTTTCCACAAAAAAACAAGTGAGTTACTGCTGTCAGCGGTGGTCATCTCCTGTAGCCATGGGACGGTGTATCAGTCCCAGGCATCCTCCTACAGAAAAGTGGACAGATGGTGGGCAACACTTTGCTGTAGCTTCCTCCATGACAAAAAAAAAAAAAAAGATGTCCTTTGAAAATCAGGAGAGATCTTAGGCTTCTACTCAATAAAGAAACCTTGGAGCAACAAAAGATGTATAAGAAGTTGTCTGGTCATCTTACAGGACACACCTAGTAATCTGCTGCCAGTGTGGAAAACAAGGATCCTTTGCAAAGCAAAAAAAAAGAGAAGAGCATGTGTTTGTTCATGAAACCAGATAATAATAGAACAGAACCTCTTGGCAAACCGCAGGTGGGCCCAGCCACTCCTGTAATTTTAGCAGATGTAGACAAAGAAGCCTGAATGCAACCCTCTCACTTCAATAATAGCAGACCAATGTCATTGCTGGGGTTGAGGACAAGGAGGTACCACCTCCATTCGCAAATGGAATAGCTGGATTCTCAGGATACCTGGGGTGATGGGACAATGGGACTTCACCATTCACTAGGTCACTCCACAGCAGTTCCAAGGTCCTTCACTCTTTTTGTTCTTCCTAGATTGTATCACAGAGAGATAAGAGCCCATGACTGATCCTGTACAACTTTCCTGAGGTCAGTCTCCAGTATCTCCTCTAGCCCTTGAGAAAAGTGCTTCCACGTCCTAAATTACCTGCATAACTTCCATTCGCTGCTTGGCAATGTAATGCTTCCCTGTTGCAGATAGATGTGAGTTTAAATGCCCAAAATCTAATGTCATCTTTGTACTAAACTAAAAGTTGCAAAAAGCTACATTCATCTTTGACCTCAGTCTTATCTGAGGTATGCTGATTTGTCTTTGTGTAGTTGCTGCAGAATTAAACCAACATAATCCAGAGCAGAAGGGGACCCAAACCCTTTCCCAGGCTCTTTGAGATAATACACAGCCACAAAACTAAAACCCAGTATCCCTCCCTTCTTCAGTTTCCCTGAGGTATCAGGAAACATTCTCTTCTTAGATCCAAAGTGGAAAGCTGTGGTATTTGCACTAACTTTCCTGGAGTTATTCCCAATTCATACTGTGGTAATAGATTGTCAACTCAGCTGAGATCAAAACTTTTTTTTCCTGTAGCTGGGCCTCCCATTTCAGCAGTTGTGGAGACAAGGTGGCAATCTGCGTCCTTCCCTGGAGAAGAAGTTATTTCTAATGGTGTTGGCTCTGCATCTTTTATATACTTCAGGAAGTTCTTCATTTGTCAGAAGGGCATATCTAAACCTCAGACACCTCTGAGGAGCTACAAATTGCCAATTCTCACAATTTTTATCGTAAGTTTTGTGATATTTGAGGCTTTTTCCTCAAAGTACCAGCTCTTGGAGTGATGTGATTAAGTGAGAAACTCTCATTTTTCTTTCATTTAAACAAAAAGGCAGTGATTTTCTTGCTCTCATGGTTGTAGATAGAAAGCTTAAAAGTAGAACCTGACCAAACTGCAAAGGCTCAGGAATCAGGAGGCAGAGCAAAATGAGTTGAACATATATTCGCTCCTAAACATTATAATTAGAAGCCTATGTCATAATATTTTTTTAAAAGATCTGACTCATTACTTTTAAATGATTCAGTTTGGCAATACCATATAGATTCACTGTGCTCTTGGATAAAATTCTTTGTCGTGCTAAAGGCTAAATTGAGCCAAGAGTAAGTTCACTATAAACAATTACACGTATTGTCTATTCTTGGCTTTTTAAAAACATCATCCACTCTTTACAAAAACTCTATAACACAATGAAAACTAAAGCTTTCATCCAGCCAAGCCCCAGTATATGACAAATATAAAAATTGAAAGGCACAACAGAAACAGAAGTTAATAAAACTTGAAATAGGTGAGATTTATTTCTTTAAAGTGTAACTTTTGCCATACCCACTGGACCATAGTCCGTTCTGGGTTACACTAGGGTAAACCCAGAGTAAATCCAGTGAAATAATCTGACTTTATTGGTCACAACTAATATATTTTGCAGTGAATTGATTTCAGTTCTGCTAAGCTTATTTGTCATCCCATTTCTAGTCCCAGCATTTATATCAAAATCTAGTAAGAAAAATGTGACGGGGGAATTGAGGAAGTACTAAACTTAAGACTGGGTGTGCAACTTCAGTTTGACTGATATCCCTTCTGACCTGCTTCTGAATATTAATTCTGAAACCTGTGTTGATGTGATCGCATATTTTTACACTGGATCCTCTGCCTCTCTGAGTAACAGATCACTGTTGGGGTTTAAATGTGAAGAGTGCAGTAACAGAGACTCCTGCCTGCCAGATCTCTCTCTCAGTTTAGCCTTAAAGAGCTACTTGGGGCCACACAAACTGAGTCCTGTAGAAAGTAGGTGAAAATGGGGTATTTGTGCACTCAGCTGGTGAGGAAACCCATGCTGCAAAGGGAGTTTACCGTCTGTTCTTCAAACACCTTGAAGAAGAAGGGGAAAGCATGCGGCCTGTAGGAGAAAAACAATCCACGAGTCACGCTTGCAGTCTTCTGATCTATAATCAGAGGGTGTGATCCATTGTGCTCCTAGCATGCTGTTGGCAAGGTCTTTGCTTGGACAGATGCACCCTATAATCAAAGTTGAAAGATAGATAATGAAATTTATTTCTAAAACTCCACCTAACTTTTCCCCAAAATAACGGAGCAAAATGGAACCCTCACCAGGCTGATATGAAGATGAATTGAGTGTTTGTGAAGCCCTCAAGAACAGCAGTGATGAGCAGTAGGGTAAATTTTAGTACTTCAGCTGCCGTATCACTGGCAAAAACATGAGCAGTAGAGGTCTTACAAAGCAAGTCTCAAATCCTCTCAAAGCCAAGAGCACCTACCCCTGAAACTCTCTTTTAAAATCCTGTTTACTGCCTAACAGAGTCATCCAGATGGGATTCAAAGGGCAAAAAAGAAGGATATGCCAGAGGAAAGCAAAATACGGCATCCTTAGTTAGGAGGAAACAGATGGCTTTTAAAACAAGCCTGAATAATACATCATAAAATTTGTAGGGGACCACACATGAAATACTGCAAATAAAACAAAATGACTAACAATCCTCTGTCCATCTTGTGTACTTTGAAAGAATAGTATCCCACTAAGGACTGCATCATAATGAAGCCCTCTGTTCTGTCATTTTTCTGAGTCATCTGAATTTCTGAATCACATGAACTTCAACCTCATTATCTCCTTTACATGTAGATTCTAGTACGGAGCGAGGAGAGAGAGAGTGAAGACTTCTTTTTTTAATGCATCATCTGGAATCATTCATAGCTGCAAGCTCAGAAAGAGAAGACTTTAGAACTACTCCAACAGCCTTCTGCTGCTTGACCTAATGGAGTATCTGCTCAGGGTACTCCAATGCCATGTGGTCTGGAGGGGAGAGCACCTCTCCTGCCACCATAGCTTCACTGCTACCTATTGCCAACACATCAGGGAGGCTCAACAGCCTGGACACCTTTCCAGGCACTGATGGTGAGGTATCACACATCTTGATGGGCATTGCCCTGAAACAGACCCTGGCTACATCCCAGGCTCCTCTCATGCTGTTCGTTTTTCCTTTTGTTTTAACTTCACCCATCATTGCTCATCCCCATCCCAGTCTGTCCAGTGGCCATACTATAACCTTTGTCTAAGGATTTTCCATCCAGGTAGTATTCTCCATCTACACTGCCTTCACACCAAGGACCAGCCATCTTTTCATCATGTTAATTCCTGTTTCTCCTCCCTATTGCTTATACAATTTCCCTTTCTCTCCCTCTCACCTCTAGACCTGTGCCCCACACCTGGGTACCGTTGCAAAACCTTTGCCAAAAAAACCCCCACCAAACCCCAAAGGGAGGTTATTGAAGATTACCATACTGCAATCTGAGCTCTTCTTGGTGCTTGGAGACTACAAGGGCCATAGAACACACATTATTGAAATACCATAAAAATACGCAGAGAAGTAAAGGTCAGTATGTTTGTCTGTAATTCAGGTTGGCAATTTCAGTAGTTGATCACACAGCATACTTCACAGAACGTGCTGCACCTTTTCAAATAGTTATAGGATGGCCCAGGAAACCTGAAAGCCGTCTGGAAGAAGGCAGGGTCTAAGAATCAAGAACTTTAACGTGTGCCAGTCTGCTTAAGAGGTCAAAGGAAAGGGGCTAATTATCCTTAACACCCTTTGTGTTTACGACCCAAATAGAGTGGGAGATGATGTCTGGTGAGGATATTGAATGTGAAGTAAATCCAGAGACTCAGTCCATCCTACACCTTTAAAAAATCAGGCAAAAACCACAAAATCACCATGCTTCTCATGGCATAGTTAAAGGTTTTTCCTCATTGAAGAAGCTCAAGAAAAACAAGTTTGGATATCTAAAATTCTCCTAATTTCTGAAGAAAGAAAGGAAAAAAAAAACCACCCTAAATTATTTTACCATGAAGCATTAGGCGACACACTTGCAAGTAAAAGGGTCAGAGAAAATACATCATATCCTGAAGCCTTCAAAGTGGTAACAATAACACACTTAATATACCAGTGTCAAATTTTTATGTCCTTGGTGTATTCCAGTAATAACTGGAATAAGACTGATTTTTGTCTCTAAGCTTATATGTCTCTTTTCTCACAGTTCAGAGAAACACTACTATCTGGAATACAGTTTTGAGGGAACAAAGACAGAACAAGACAAGGCGAGACTAGCTAAATTATTAGGGATGGACTGGGATGCCGAGACTCAGAGATAGATACTGTAATATTTGGAACTGTATTATTCTCTCTCTTTCCCTTCCCTCAAGGATCTCTAATTATTTCATGCAGCAGAGAAAAGCTTCAAAAGGTCTGCAGGGTCTTCTCTTCCAGCTCAGTTCCAGCTATGCCTGGATGCTCTGCTGATAGACGGGAGGTGAATGGATCTCATGATCAAGTGCTCTAACCCCTGCCTTTTGTGTCATCTCCAGCAGCTGACACAGAAACAACAAAAACAACAACAAGCAGACTAACACAATAAGGCAAAGTTTCAGGCATCTAGCTCCAGCTTGAATTGTGAAAGGAGAAAGGCACTGCCTGGTGGCACGCAGTAAGATGTCTATGCCACGGGAAGGGGTGGATTTAAAGCTTTGGTCAGATGGCCTCTGGCAGATGTAACTGTGTTAGCGTAATGAATTAGATCCTTGTCCTTTAGCCACCAAAAACTGGCTGAAAACTGTTGCTTCCCCTTAGCAGGGCTGGCAGAGCTGCTCGTGACAGAACTCACCTGCTTCAATGCAAAAGCGACGTGGTCTGACGTTGCAGTGGAGCAGATGAGTGGACCATTCTGCTGTGACAATGGTAAACTCAGGCAGAGACACGAAGAGCTCAAATAGCTGAAAGGATGATTGTGTTTTAAATTGCTGCAGCCTCTGCTAAAGTGGCAGTGTATATCCAAGGAAGTCTTCCCTTTTCAGTGCCTCCTTTGGACTATTTTCAGTAACTGGCATTTCAGCGCAGTGGCTTTTGTGGATCCCCTTCTGATCTGACCTTACCATCTCCATGCACTGGGGGACCCAGGGGGGCCCACCACAGATGGGCAGATCTGCAGTGGCTGCTGTGTAGCTGTGTTCCGATTACCCCATCAGTGGGGCAATCCTCCCTTCACAGGAAATAAATGCACCAACAGTTCAAAGGCACTGTCAAAAGACAGGAAAGAAGCACCAAGGAATTTTTTCCCATATTGATCTTACCACAAAGTTAGTCATGCTTAGCCAAGCGTTACTTGAATCGAAAGAGAATGTGCTTTAGCTAAAACATTGTTGTCGCTATTACGTGACGGTCCAAATAATAACCTTAAATATACCTTTAGCAAAATAAAACCAATAGCAGCAGAAAGGCACTGGAGAAAGCAGCTGGTGCCTGTCCAGGCTTCAGGATCCCCAGACGTGCACAAAGCCAGCCGGCTGCCTTCTGAACCTTGAATGTTTTTACTATTGACTGATTTTGGTTTTGCCCTGTCTCCTGCCTCCCTCCCTCATCATCACTATGGTGACTACCGTATCACAGCCTGACTCTCAGCCTTTGAAACTGTCTCTCTCTCTCTCCCTTATTCATCCTTTCTCCCTTAGCATCCCTTTTCCCTTCGACCCAATCCTGCCCTTTAAATGATAGGATCAGCTCTGGACTGTGGCTGAAGTCATCCCAGCTGTCCAGCCTGTCCCTGCTGCGTGCTTGTCTCATTGCTCATCAATCATCTCCTGAACTACCTCGTTTTGCCAAGCAACATTTTAAGGCAAACCGAAATAAGCAACAGTTCACCTTGAAACACACGCTCCCAACTGTGGCAGCCAAAGAGCTGACTGACAAGCAGCTGTACAACAAAAGGGAGGCGAACAAATGTCCTGAGGTAAACTTTCCCTTCTCTTAAGACAGTCTCCTCGATAAATACAGGTAATGAATGCTCATCCATCTTCCTCTTATTGATTTAATCTTATGTCAAATCTACCTTTTCACATATTCCGCAAGAGATCCTGTTTTCCTCCACGTGTCACCTAGCATCACCTAGCGCAGCGACTGATAGGAGCAGAGTTCAGGGATGATAACAAGCTGTGTTGTTTCTGATGCAAGACACAGCCCCAGAGGCTCAGAGGTGCTAACTCAACTTCGACTCGGTAAATGAAGTCCAAGGCTTCAGACACAGCATCTCAGCCCTGCAAATCCTCCTTAACGTACTGAAAGAGAGAGAAAATATTAAAAGCATCGGATATGCGAAGGATCAAGTAAGGCTGTTATTTTTAACAGTCCTTACTCCCTTTCCCATTAGCTTTTATCCCAATTTTCTACAGAAATGAGGCTTATGAGATCAGCTGAGCAATGCATATCTGTCCCTCACTCTCTTCCCCTCTCCCCCAGTCTTCTTTCCCCCATTAGCCAATCTCAACAGAATTTAATACCAAAAGTAAAGTTCTTCAAGTTAATTACATCCTCATGGGATTTCTAAAAATCAGTGGCCAGGAAGCAGAAAGCATGGTTTGGACCTTCCCAAGTTGACCTCAGGTGATTTTTGCTCCCATCACCCAATTTCTAGAACATCACTCAGCTTTAAAATACTGGGTGAGGAGAGGGAGTGTTGTAAGGGAGAAGAAAGGGGAAGCGTATGCGGTGCCTCAAATCATGCTTTATACAATAGCTGCCACAGTGCCATCGTGGTGAAGGCCAAACACAGGAACCCTCCTGGCCACGCTGGGATAGCATGCCAAGGGCAGGCAGCAGAGGGAAGAGGGCAAGCTAATGCAATGCCAAAAAAGGGTGAAAAAAATGAGGAAATTTCACGTAGCTGTGTGACCACAGTCATATCGGTGCAACTAACAAGCTTCCTCTGAGTGGCACGTCTTACAGTCCAGAGAAGGACTAACCAAATCCTAGTCTAAAGGTCTGAAGTCTGACTTAACATGAGCTGTAAAAGGATTTTGGACATTGGGGATATGTCATCTGGGAAATGTCTAAATATAGCTGTACATGAAATGAACACAGGGTGCTGACAAGGACTGCCACTAACGTGCGACCTTAGGATAAGGATGAAAAATTAATCAATTAAAAATGTATAACAGAAGATAGCAGCCACTGGTAAGTGCACAGTGCAGTGCAAAGGGCTGACTAAGTGCCAGGGACGAGTAGCTGTAGCTCGTTTACTCCGCCTTTAGTTGCTGTGCCATCCTGGCCCCAGCACCAGCATTACCACAGCAGTCCCTCCCTGAGACCAAGAGCTGGGGTGAACCCTCTGTTGACTAGAGCTGCAGTCCCTGTAGTGCAATCACAGCCAGAAGGGAAAAGAGGTTCCCTGGCTGGATTATGGCGAATGATGAATGGTCCACAGTGGAAGAAGACCATTGATGGGTCATAGAATGATTCAGGTTGGAAAGGACCTTTGAAGATCATGGAGGTCCAACCCCCTGCCATGGGCAGGGACACCTCCCACCAGACCAGGTTGCTCAAAGCCCCATCCAGCCTGGTCTTCAGCACTTCCAGGGATGGGGCATCCACAGCTTCTCTGGGCAACCTGTTCCAGTGTCTCACCACCCTCACAGGAAAGAATTTATTCCTAATATCCAATCTAAATCTCCCCCTTTTCAGTTTAAAACCACTGTCCCTCCTCTTATTGCTCCACTCCCTGATAAAGAGTCCTTCCCCATCTCTCCTTTAGGCCCCAGGGTCCCGTCTCTGGAGCATGGCTAGTTCTGATGGGTCTGCTGTGGCTAATGGGGATGTGAGAGACCTTGAGAAATGGCCAGTTAGGGGGAAACGGGGTGAGGTATCATTTCCCCTGGTGCTCCTTGCACACTGAGAGTTGTCACTATTGTGCTTGACCACAGCCCTCCTGTTATTTACAGTCACAACAGCAGCTCGCAGGGCCCTGCAAAGAGAAGAACGGTCATGTCAGGGGAAGGGATGGGTTAAACAGGAGCAGGAAATTACAAGACGATCTCAAGAGAAACCTGGAGCAGCAGGAAAACAACGAAGCACTACCCTGCAGGGAAGATGGAGAAGAGGAGGAAAGCCAGCCAGCTGAAGGCAGCCGTGGGGAGGCAGAGTGGCTGAAGAACATGGAAGTCACAGAGCATGATATCATTTATGCTTTATGCAGAGATAACAGCAGATTTGAGTGTAATTAACTTAAAAGTCAATACTGCCCTTTACGTGATAGGAACATAGATCTGCAGAGAAACAGGCTTCATTATTTTTCCTGCTTACAGAACAACCTGCTATCAGGGAAAGCCACTCTTTGGCTGGCTCTTGTAAGGTACTGGAGGTGACAACAACTGTCCATTTTGCCAAAAAGGGAAAAGGTTATTTTAAATGGGCCGGAGCAGGTGTTGTTTTCTTTTGTTCCTCCAGAGGAAGAAAAGACAAGAGCACACAAATGGAGAGCGAGAGGGAAAAGCCGCGGAGACAGAAAACACAGCGGCTGTTGTGGTGCTGGCTCTTCCTCTCCATCTCATTGTGAAAGAAAGGGCACAGCGCACGCTCTTATCATTTCCTCTGAGATGATTTGTACCAGCATTCAGCTGTTCAGGGCACTGCTCAGCCTTTCTGAGCACCCTCGCAGCACTCTAACAAAAATGCAATCTTGGCTGTCTAATCCAGACTTTGAAATAGGGGCAACAAGCAGACAGAGGAGAGAAGAGGAAACAGGGAGATGGGAAAAAAAAAAAACAAAATAAGAAGTTGAAGCCCAGCTGGGTGGAAATGAAGAGTTCAGCCAGATTCTTTCCTTCATTTTCCCTGACAAAATAATTTCACCAAGATCAAGCAGAATATACCCATCTTAGTAACTTAGTGATTTCTGGGATTCAAGAAGAGCCTGAGCAGGGCAGCCCTGATGGTAACAGTTTTCCTCCTCACCCGGTGCCCACTGCAGACCCCAAATGGGCAGAAACCCCATTTACTAATCATTCTTTCCTTTATTAATTACCTTCTTGTTTGCCACATGAATTTAGCAGAACCCTGAGCCTGTGACAATAAGCCTTTTGCTACAATCAATTCCAAGTATTCTTTATACTTTCATTACTTCTGATTTTTAAAAAAAATCTCGTATGAGGGACTGTGTTCAACCCTGTGTAACCCCAAATACTTTAAAGGTGCTGATTTCCACCCTGCTTTATTAAACCAAAAGCAGTCCTGCTTTAATTTAATGATGTGGTGGACCATCACAGCTGCTGCAGTTCAGGAGCTCCTGCACGTCTTTAGCTCCTGTCCCCACTGTAGGGATGCCAGGGAGGGTGGGCACAATGCCGCTGGGAAGCAGATTCAGCTGTCACACTAATCTACTGCAATGTGCAAGCTTCCAGAGAGTGGTCACCTCTTGTAGGACAAGCTCTCCTTGTGCTGGGCCAGGTTGCTGGTGCTGAGAGAGGAGTAAGCACCACACATATCCTTCTTCCACACTTTCACAGGGGCTTGGGCAGGGAGCCCACAGGCTTATTGCCTTGGCTGGCACCATAGAATAGAATCACAGAATTGTAGAATAGTTAGATTTGGAAGGGACCTCAAAGATCATTGAGTTCCAACCCCCCTGCCATGGGCAGGGACACCTCCCAGTAGACCAGGTGGCTCAAGACCCCATCCAGCCTGGTCTTGATGGCCAACCATGGCCATCTCCACCACCGTTCTTCCCCACAAGCAGAGGGACAAGTGCTGTGCTTGGTGCATGAGCAAACATCTACCCTAGAAATGCCAGGGAAGGCATTGCAGGGTGCCAGGGAAGAAAGCAAGATGCTATTCACAGCTGGCTTCAGACAGAAAGTGGGCAGGCAGACCCTCCCTCTGCCAGCTGCAGCGCAGCTCCTCTCTGCCCCACAGCACAGCCATCCAGACACTAACATGGAAGAGAAACCAGTCCCATCTCTCCCAGCCCCAGGAGAGGTTCTGAGCCACAGGGCTGCTCGTAAGGCTGTTGCCAGGGGACAGGAGAGACATTGCAGAGCCAGGGGGTGGCCTCACCTGGATTTGCAAGAGGGCGTGGCTGTCAGTACGTTTGACATGGATTGGATCCCATCATCTGCCGTCCCTGAGGGGAGACACATACGCACGGTCTTAGCATCATGCTTTTGGCTTTAAGGTTGGATTGCCTTCGCACAAGCATGCGAATTTCAGGTATCCATCAGATTTTCATTGCTTTTCACTTTTTTTGGTAAGGTTTTAAGGAGGGATTTCCAAAATTATGGCTTTTCCACTCACCTTGGTACGGGTCTACCTCCAACTGCCCGTGTGCTCTCTCTGCACGGTGGGTGCAGCAGCACCCAAAAAATCTCCCGCCTGGTGCGTATGTTTGGTATTTTGCTCATTGTGTTGTACAACAGGCTGCGGGTCCCAGCTATTCATTCCTGTCTCCCTGCTTCTTAATACAGCTCATTCCACCTCAGCCACGCCACCAGAAATACTTACTGTAAAAAGTACAAATGCAAGGAAAAATAAGTTGTTAAAATATTGACCCTGAAGTACAGAGTGAAGTAAAGAGAGTCTCCTGAGAAAGACTCCTCTGCTGCATTTTATTAAACAAAAATAACTCGGAGATGCCGGAGAGTCAACTATTCGCTCAGGCCTCAGTGAAGAGATTTGATTTCTATTCTTCCCCTGACGCTGCTTCCTTTACTTCCCCATGAAGGAAAAAAGGATAAAAAACATCTCCCCGGGTTGGCAGGAGGGTCCTGTTCAGACCTGGGCCCAGGGTCCAGGCCAGGGAGCTGACAACTGAGGATGCTGCCAGATCACTCCAACTGAAGGTGAAATAGAAGGGGCAGGAGCAAAGCAAGACAGGCAGGCTTTCCATGACATGCTGTGACCCAACCTGCATGAAGTCACTTGAAGGACTAACATCTTCAACTCCAGGACATTTTATGCAACTTAACTTTTATGCCAACAAAACTGGGAGACAAACAGATATTTGTCCCCACTCCCTGTAAACTTTCATAAGCTGAATCAGTTTGGTCTTTGCTTTTGCTTTGGGACTGTCATTTCATTGAACAACCCAGGCGTTGCTTCAAGAGAAACCTTGGCAGATGAAGGACTGTTAAAGCTGAGGAAGGCAGGTAGCCAAAGAGCACACCAGTCCAAGAATAAAACTAGTAGTCCTTGAGAAAAATTAATCATTACTGAAATAGAACCCAATCTTAATAAACATTTTTAATGCAATTTATTTTAAGGTATAGAGCCCAAGAATTAAATGAGTGTTATCTAGAGGCTAAAGTGTACTGGTCTCTCTAGATTCTCCCCAGACCCCAGAAATCACACATGTGGTACTGGGAGTTTAACTGCAAATGCTCACACAAGTGCACCAGTCTATTTCAGTCCTCAGGGTAATTTCTTGCCCTTCCGTGGAAATACCCATTGAGGTCTCTGTTTCTGATCCCTTGGGCAGCCCTTAGTCCCATTCCCAGCACTTGGAGGCTCTCTTTGAGGAGTGTGATGACAAAAGTAAGGAACTGAAGGTCCCTTGAGGGGTCATCTTTTCAGCCTTAGAATTGCGTGAGTGGTTTTTATTTTGATAGAGCAGATATCCCTGGGAAAGTGGGGAGCCCATGCTCCTACAAACATTGGCACACAGGTTTCCATGGGCCAGCCTTGCCTGAGACTTTGCAAACAACATCTAAAGAAGCTGAGCCACATGCTGCAAAGGAGCAGCTTTCCTGGACACGTTTCCAAGAAAAGGATGTTCTGTTCTCCGCCACCTCTAAAAACAAAACTGAATCTGTCATCTCCATGTTTGTTTTGCTTCATCTGATATTTTTAAATTGTTTATTATATACAGTGGTGATTTAATTGAGTGTTTGTAATAGCATGCGATCTGTGCTATTGGCTTGAGCCAAGAAGCAGAAGGCATGCAGAAAACCTTCCCTCACCACACCGCCGCTGCCAGGCCTCCATGGCTCACAGAAAATCCCTTTCCCATCACTAAACCTCCCGAACGTCATTCCACCACCAACAACTGAGATAAAAACTGCTGTGAGAAGTTGTCTCTGAGTCTGAACTCGTGCACAAAGGATCCCTCTTTAATTTCACCGTAACTGCCCAAAAATGTTTTCCAAATCCCATCATAACCACTTCATGGAAAGAGTCCATGCAAAGATTTTTTCTCCTCACCATATTTACCAAAACCATGGAACTCCTACCACAGGACTATTGCACTATTAACTATTACAATGACAGCTCATTAAATTTCATTGCAGAAGTGCCCACATGTGAAATGCATACAGCAGAACATTTTCAAGAAAAAATCTTAAAAGATCCTATTTCAGGAAAATGAAATGCAGGCGTTTCCACCTGGAAACCAAAAGGAAGATGGAATTTTACAATGCTAAAACAAATACCAGAAAATATGGAAATAATGCAATTCATTTGCAATAATGAAATAAAGTCATTGTGAATTAAGGGAGCACTTACACAAAAGACACTAAACAAAACCAATGTTAATATTACAATATTAAGACGTAAATCCATGAAAAGGGAATTCTAAATTAAGTCAACTGTTTGCTTAATGCAATTGTTATAAAACTGACGCTTTTCCAGAAAGATACCTTATTCCCAGCATATTTGCTTTCTGTGTACTGGGCCACAGACTAAGAATGAATAAATGATTATTCACATGGTTTAAGTAATGCTCCATATCTCACATTCACAGATAAATATGTGGGACTCAAAGCAGGATGAATGACCTACCAGGACCGCATTTCACTACAGCTGTCTCTATTCTCATCCCCTTCCATGGTCCAAAGGGACTTCTGCAGAGGAATTGGCACCATTTGTGCCCCCATGCCGTGATTTCCCCACAAGAAGAAGCAACAAGCAACAGAAATTGTGTCACCTTTCTCTCCATTCTCTCAGCTCCCTCTCCCAGGTGCTTCTCATTGCCCATACCCAGCAAAGGGTCACAGCTGAGCTGGAAAGCCCTATGGACGCTGGTCCCTCTGCAAGGCTTGAGGCTGCCCGTGGGAGATGCACTACGACAGTGCTGGGGTTTGAGACCCAGAAGAGAGAAACATTTAAGAAGGGATGAGCCAAGGACCCCAAGAACTATGGTTTCACTGGAAGTTGAAGAGCCGTGATGAGCGACATCTTGCCCTTGTTGAGGGTAAAGCACACACCTGAGCTACCAGCACTAGAAGTTCTCAGCCACCACTCTAGAGCCGTGCCAGGACAGAAGGCCTAGGTGTCAAAGCCGTAGCAGAGAGAAAAGGGAGCAAAATGGGGACAGAAGTGACAGGGGATGCATACGCCAGATGCCAAAGGAAACAAAACAGGAGAACAGTGGGAAAAATGTGTGAAAGAGGAAAGGATGGAGGAGGCAAGAATAGAGGAAAGGAAGGTGAAATGAAGGAAAGTACTTACTTCATTTGAGGAAGAGGCACTGGCACCTGGAAGGCTCCCAGTTGGACAAAGCCCTCCTTTTCTTTCCAAATTCCCCATACATAAATGTGGACAAGAAAAATTTTCCTCGTGCTCTTTATGAAACAAATTGGGACATGCCCTACAACAAAAGCCACTGAAGCAAAGTCAGCGCTGGCACAAGGACAAATGGGTCTGAGCTGGGGCCACAAACTGCGTTTAAGGTGGCAGCGAGAAGCGTGGCTCTGGGGCAACAAAGGGCAGGAGCTTAATTGGGTATGAAACAGTGCTTGATGCATTCATTAAAGGGATTATATAGTGCAATCACCTGCAAAGACCTGATGCTTGTTTCAACAGACCCCAAGACCCCCACCTCCGCTCCCAAATCCCACTGCGCTTTCTGCACCCTGATTTTGCCAACTTCTGGTGCTTTCCTGGACCCAGCAGCACCACACTCCGCGGATAAAGGGCAAATGCGCAAAACAGATTTAGAAATGTTAATGTAGAGACATACGTATTTATACTCTTACACAGATAAGACCAACTTTTTCACTTAGGGCCAATTAAGGGCTGCAAGAGCACATACAGATCCATCCCAAAATAATGCTTTCTGTATATTTCAGGAATGAGCCTTAACTATACTTAGGATAAGGAATTTGTCTTCATGTGATGAGCCTGACCTCATCGTCTACAAAGAGAGAGGTTGTGAGCAAGCAGACACTCCTCTCATCTGCAAGGTCCAAATCACCAGTATATTTCATATATTTAAAGTGCTGATCTGGAACCCATTGCCGTAGCGTCTGAGTGCCTCGTAGTCTGCCTAAAAATAAACAAATATCAGTTACCCAAGTGGGTGACTCATAATCATACATGAGCCCCTTCCAGTGTGAGCTGGGTGACTGGTTAATTAACTTGAAGTCTGACTAACAGATGATCCTAATACTATACTCAAACTACTGCCAAACCGCTTTAATTAGTATGTGTAAAAGGGCCAAAGTGCACAGAGCTAGTAAACTAATCTCCCTTTCTCTTCTACATCATACACTACAAAAAATCCCTATTCTCAGGCCAGAATTCATCCCTATTCACAAGAAACGCCAATAGAGCTTTTTCTGTCCCACATTCAAAATATGGGCAGAGGGGCAGGTTTTCATCATAGCTCCAGCGAAAAATATTCTGGGGACCAGTATATATATTTTTCTCTGGAGAAAAAAAATACATTTAGATCAGGAACCCAGCACAATATTCAAATCCACACCTCAGATACTTGCCATGATGCTCATGTATTCTATCACTGATATTTCTGACACTTTAACCTCGCCTTCCATCCCCTCAGTCTGTTAAGATGATACTTCTTGACCTCATGCGAAATACTCTTGCGAAATACTCTTTCAAGTAACATCAATATTTAAAAATAAAAATCTTTTTGAGTAAGTGGAGCTCTTTGGGGATCTGGTGAGTGGTTTATTTCCTTCAGTTCAGTTTTCTCTTTTTGGAAACACCTATTTACATATAGGCATATATACAAACATGAAATGTAGACACACACACACGTAAATAAATCCATGGGACCATATGGAACTCTTTTTGCCAAGCCATACTCAGCCCAGGGGAGCTTTGCTGGCAAGAACAGGAATCTTTGCCGACTTAGCAGCCCTCTCACTGCCAGCAACATTCGTTTAGTTATCATTCAAAAATGCAGGAAAAAAAAATCCAACCTGGGTTTAATTTCCTTAAAAAGCCACCGTACTCAATTGTTACAACAAAAATAAAGATCACCTTTTTTTAAAAACAAAGCAAAACAAACAAAAACCAGATCTTGTGGCATCTCTATGAAATGGTACAAGTGGCCACCTTTAAAAGACATCTTTAAATGCCACTTCACTGCAATTCAAGTTTAAACCCACGTCATCCTCCCCGTGCTGGTTGCTTTCCAGTCCAAGCAAATCCTCTGGGCTGGAATGGGAAGGAAGGGGGATCCCGACAGACACTCTTCATCTATAATCAGCAGCTATAATTGCACTTTCCTTTAGCTGGCTCTAGCAATTTCCAGGCTAAACCCCACCGTTCTCATGCAGGGAAAGCTCTTTGGAAGTCAATACAGAACTGCTGCTCCGAAGTCCATGAGAATTGACTTTTTCAGCCTGTCTGCAGGCACCAGCCATGGTCGCTTTTTAACATCCCTGCATTACACTGGCTTTGTGTGTACAAATGAGTGAAGTTGCTCCCTGGTGACTGACTTGACAAGACTTACTACTACCAATGGCTGCAGGAACTCTCTTTTTGCTCAAGAGATAAAAATGTGTGTTTTGGAACCAAAGAACCAGACAGGCAGCATAAAACACACTGAAGTTGATGAGAAAGCTCCTACCAACTTCAGTGGGACCGGGAATTCACTCCTTCTTCCTGGTGGCTAATGGGTATCTGCGGTCCTGCCTCTTGGCTTTGTGGCTTCTTTACAGCTGGCACGCCAAGGACCCGCTCTGCAGCCTTGTGGCACATCAGGTGTAAGATCAGAGCTCACATCACAAAGCAGTCTCGTATCTACATCAATCCCAGCATTTTTCTGCCGGCCAGTGCCATCTAATGAATGAGGAAAACATCTGGTTTCATAACCACTTCTACAGGCTCTGTGGAGCTGAACTGAGATGACTCTTTAGGGCTAAATGCGCATGAACGATACTTCTCTGGGCGATGCTACTTGCGTTTCCTATCAGCATTCCAAAATGTGTGAAAACAGAGGTAATTCAAGGTTTTCACCTCACTTTATTGACTGTTTCAAAGCGATGTTCACCAGTGCCTACCTAATTATCTAAGTGAGATAATACAGCAAACACCTTTCGAGCCAGAGGACTGCATCAGCGTGGATGAGCTGTGCATACTTCTTGTACCATGAAAAAAATACCAGTGGAGTAAGTGGGGCTCTGTTCAAAGCTATCCTTCAAAAGTTGATATTTTTGTTTTGTAGGAGTTAGGAAAGTACAGGAAAACAAATGGAAAAATATGCTCTACAGGCAAACACAATGCTCACTACCAAAGCCAGCCCAAAGAAAAAGAAGAAAAAAGAACAAAACCCAACATTGTTCTATGTGGGTTTTGCTTCAGCAAAAATAATTAACTTGAATAATGAAAACAGGCATTTCCCTGAAGTGACCAGATTCTGAACAAAGGCAAGAAAATCTTCCTGTTGTGGGGTGGTTTTTTCCTTTTATTTTAAGATGTTTGTGGATTTCATGGGATATTTTCAGCCTGATGCTGGGACAGCGGTAGAAAAATGCAGACAATTTCACGTGCCACACCTGATCCTTGTCCCTCCACTGAATGCTTTTCTGGGTATATATTTGCAGTTTCCTTTAGAGCTCCCTTCCTACACTAGAAAAGAGCCACCCAGAATGACAAGGGAAACAAAATAGCTGATTTTACATGAACGTAGCAGCAAAACTGTTTATATAGAATATATCCTCAAATTTACCCAGGGAACACACTAGAAAAATAAAGACGTTTTAGTTATTTGGGGTAAAAGTAGTACAATGCTGAAGCCCGTAACATCCTTTCAGCGTTAGCAAAGGCTGACAGTTAGCACTGGGTGACAGGGTGTTCTTTATCTCTATGTAACGGGGGTTTCTCCTTCAATCAAAGTACATACGCCTCCCTCTGCCATTGAGCTGGGGTTTTTCTTCTGTTAGAGGAAGCAGGACATGACATAAAAAATTAGAAAACCCCTGGCATAGAAACAAAGCATGAATTTAAAAGACATTCAAATTACAAGTTTTATTTCTGCCTAAAATATGTCATCTGTGCCATTGTACTGTGTGCTGTGACATTACACTGCACTAAAGCCACTTCTGCCACGAATGTTACTAAAGGAAAGCAGTTTCTGTTGTAACTCCCACCTTGGGGCTTGTATCTGGATTCAGTTTTTGAACAGAGATTTTTTTTTTATACTTTAAAATTCTATGTAAAAAAGACCTTTTAATATGTTTCATTTTGTTTTGATTTGATTTCAGCATCTAAAATAGAATTAATCCATTTTGCTTGTGGCAGGGCGAGAGCCCATGCCTATGTGACTGCCCGTATCAGCATCCTCAGGATAAGCCTATCCCTTTGGTTCCCTGACACCATGGGGTAAGAGGTCCCCACTTTTCCCTCACCTTCTCTTTGTTGCCAGTAGCTCAGAGGTGATGCCTTATCCATTACTCGTCTACTAAGCAATTCTTCCAGGATCCAGAGGACATCTCTGGATCTTCCCTTCTTTGTCTGTATCCTGAAGCAAGGAGAGAAATTATTTATATCTTCAGAGGAGCTTGGAATGTCCTTGCTTATCTGTCCATGAAGGATCCATCCAGCTGTTGGCATCACTGATGGCAGGCAGTTGGATTTCAAAAATCCCTTTCCATCCCTGGTTTCCATGATTCAGTAACCCGCTGATCCTGAAACACCTATGCCAGCCCCATAAGCCCCAGAGACATGTCCACTCGGTGCCAGAAGTACGTGTGTCTGCCCGAGACTTGGTCCATGCTGCCTGCCTAACTCCTGTATCAAGGTCCTGAAATACCTGCTGAGCACCAGCAAAACTGTACGAGTGATGGCATTGGTCTGCATCAGCAGCACATAAATTCAGGCTTTGAGTGCAATCCTGAGGAATCCTGGGACCTCAGCATGAACCATGCCTGGAGCTCCCACACCCATCCTCCTGAAATGCAGGAAGGAAATTATAGTTTGTCATCACCCCCATTACCACCAACCTGTCATCCTCCAAATTTGACTTCATCAGGGTCTTTCCATGGGCATATCTAGGTTTTTGTTACCTTTCTGCTCAACAGACTTACCCACCCAGCAAGCTGGCAGGTCCAGGTCCAGACAGGGGTCTTGCTGAAGCTCGCTGTGCTAGGTTTTGGCCAAGGCAGCCAAACCAACCCTGATGAGTGCCACAGACATCTTCATCTTAGTCACCTGATTATTCATGCTGCAGGCCATCAACGCTGATCAGCATCTTCAGGCTATACCAGAGGCTGTCTTGAAAGACTTGACAACTGGGGACATCTGAAGAGCAGCAACACCACTGTTCACCCCTCATACTCCAACATGCTGTGTCACAACAAGGTCCAACACAGGCGTCAGAGAGGTTGTCCTATCCTTGGGCTTTAAAGAAACCCTGAGGCTCAGCATCATGAAGCCCTACTTGGGATCTTCATATAGTAAAACAGACAAGCGCAGTCAACCAAAGAAAAAAGTAATAGTGTGCATGACAAAATAAATAAAGGTTTTTTTCTACAAACAGCATCTTAAAGGTAGGCTGGATTCTTCCCAGATACCCAGGGAAAGATGAACTGCTGCCTCCCTCCCTGTCCTAGGAGTGGTAACAGGTCTACAGATTTGTGGAATTGAGGGAGCTTGATACTTCTGAAGTCCCTGAAAATCCGTGTAATTTGGTCTAACATGTTCAAAATCAGAGGAGGACAGTGTCAACATCAGCATGCCGGGACCATGTTACTCTGGGAACTTTTCCTGTGTGCTGAACAAGAGCACAGCACAGCAAAACGTGCGTGTGCCACACGTGGGCACGTAACCATCACTATTTTTACCCTGCTGGCCCACTAATGCCAGGGAGGCCGTTCCCAATTGAGATAGGATCTGCTACACAAGCACTAACACCCAGCAAAGGCTGGCGTGGTCAGATGGAGAAAACACCACCACAGGACCTCCTGGATCTCCTCTGACAAAGCCCTTTGTCTCTGTGGCTTAGCTGCTCCCATGAAGATAAAACTACTCCCTTTCTTCTTGTGCTTGCCTGGCTCTCTCAGAAACTGCAGAAGTTCAAAAAGCATGCAGAGCAGCATCCCAGAAACCTGGGGGCTATTTCTTCTTCTTTCCCCCCCCACCCCACCCCAACAGAGATGCATATACATTTACAAGTGGTTA
>VXBW01003032.1:44043-161409 GCA_013400375.1 Thinocorus orbignyianus
TCATGTTTTTTAAAAGGATATCTTTTTCTTCCTGAGCATCCCCACCTTCCCCAGCTACAGGTCCCATCTCCCAGCAAACACCCCTAGAGAAATGCAGCTTCCTCCAGCTGGAGTATCTCAGACTGGTTCTTGAGAGAGAGCAAATAATGCCAGCAAAGTCCTTCTCAAGCAATACGACTGCATCAGCACTGGGATGTTTGCCAGCAAAGCTATTTTTTTGGCGAGAGAAGGGTAAAAAGCCACTGATCCAACCAACAAAATGAAGCTGGCAAAAGAGAAGCACAGGCCATTGCATCTCTAATAGCATCTGTCTCCTCTGTGCCCCTTCTCCAGCCCTACTTTCTCCCACCACCACTTACACACACAGTTTCGGGTCTGTGCGGGAAGGGATGTACTGCTACCTCCTCATGCAGTCAAAGCCAAAATGTCTAGTGAAAACAAGTCCAAAGGACCTGTGGGAGATGTGAACCGTACGCTAGAAGGGAATTCATTCACTCAGTCACTCATTCACTCATCACCTCATTGAGCCACTAACCCAACAGCATCTCCTCAGATCTCCTCGCTAACTACAAAGCCTTTTTTTATTCAAAGGAAAATGCTTTGAATGATCCGTGTGCAGAAGAAGATGCTGTGTGTGTCAGGGATGAGAGCTGCAGCACGGCAGATCGGTCTGCGGGGCGCTGCTGAAAGAAGCAAACAGCCGAGAGCGTGGCTGCAGCCTGCTCTCCCGAATGAGCCGTGAACTTCATGGGTGAGTTGGGTCTGTTTCATCAACAGCGTTATAAAGCAAAGCTCGTTTGCCCTCCCACCTTCCACCTAGAAAAGAGGAGAGGAGCTCAGCACTGAACCCTGCGCTAAAGCAACTGCAGAATCACGGTTTAATAAAGAGCTGAAAATGGGGAAGCTGGGGAAGGGGGTGTGTGTGTGCTGTTTCAGCAGCAGCCGTAATCCAGCCTTGCTGCAGTGACCCGGGTGGACTTCCCCAGGCAAGAGCACGCTGACAGCGTTACAGCTTCGCCGGGGATGCTGTGGCACAGCAGAGAGTGCAGGGAGACTTGGCACAGCCCAAATGTAACTTCCAGAGCCTCTGCAGGCTCCCACCTTGGCTCTCATTTAGCAAACAGTGCGTGGTGCAGTCTGACAGCGCCTGGAAGGAGGCTGTGCCGTAGCCATGCACTCATGCAAGCACGGAAACTGAGCAACAGATAGGAAAAAGCAAAGCATAAGCAGCCACGTCTCTGCTGACACACAGGTAAATCCTGATGACAGACTCTAATCCTTCTTGTTAACGTACCTAAATATCTTCCTACAGTTTAGCAAGTTGATGCTATTTGGGCAAAATACCTCAATCAACATATAAGTTGGCAGGCACAGCAAATTGAAAAGGCTCTGAATAATGTTGATCCAATTCCTAGCTTGAAAGCTTATAGCTTACAAACAACATAACATGTAGCAACACTGTATATTGATTTCATTAAATAATAGCATTGGGTGGGGGGAAATTGCTCTGAATAGCGGCTTTTAGGAAAATCACTTTATAGCCCATCGCATCTGATATAAACATCGTCCTGGCAATTGAGACCAAGGGGAGAAAGAGCTGAATCAGAGGCCCCCGGGATGCAGTGCCAGTCTCTGCTGCAAGGGTGTGGGAATCCTGCAGCAGATTTTACTAATTCTCCTCCAGCCCTGCAGTCGCAGCGTGTGACTGCAATCCCCCGGCCCCCAGGGCTCGCCACAGCCCCGCTCTGCCCTGTGTCCCCAGGAACCACTGCCAAAATCCTTCCCAGCATCAATCCCTCCAAGCAGCACTCGTCCTCGGACCACACAGAATGAAGCGTTGCTGGGGCAGCATTTTGGGTAGGGGCTGGAGATGAGCTGGTGGGGTTTTACTGGGATGACTAGATCAGGCTATCCCGAGCCAAAATGGTCAGTCATCTGCAAAACGGAATTTCTGCCAGATAGAATCATAGAATGGTTAGAGTTGGAAGGGACCTTAAAGATTATCCAGTTCCAACCCCCCTGCCATGGGCAGGGACACCTCCCACCAGGCCAGGTTGCTCAAAGCCCCATCCAGCCTGGCCTTCAACACTTCCAGAGATGGGGCATCCACAGCTTCTCTGGGCAACCTGTTTCAGTGCCTCACCACCCTCACAGGAAAGAATTTCTTCCTAATATCTAATCTAAATTTCTCCTCCTACAATTTAAAACCATTACCCCTTGTCCTATCACTGCACTCCCTGACAAAGAGTTCTTCCCCAGCTCTCCTGTAGCTCCCTTCAGATACTGAAAGGCTGCTAGAAGGTCTCCCCGGAGCCTTCTCTTCTCCAGGCTGAACAACCCCAACTCTCTCAGCCTGTCTTCATAGGAGAGGTGCTCCATCCCTCTGATCATCTTCATGGCCTCTCCTCTGCTCCCCTTAACCCCAAACAAGCCTTAGTAGGGAAAAAGTTGCTGGGGACGTATCCAAGGGGCTTTTTCTGATAGGGTTCTCCCAAGCACCTCATGCATCTCATCACACCTCCAGCCTGTACAGCTCTGCGGGGCCACACCAGAGCCCAGCTGCCAGCAAGATGCAAAGCGGGGAAAAAAACAACAAAACCTCAGATTTGTCAATTCGGCTCCCACTCAGAGCAGCGTGGACTGCATCAGGATCTGCTGGGGCACCCATTTAACCTCACTATTAAGTTTCCATCAGGCCAAACCGCTGCCCATGCCAGGGTGGAGCCCAGTTAATTGGGCTTGTGACCTCCCCATTCCTCAGCTCCTCTCATTCAGAGCAGGCTCATAAAAGCACCGACGCTGCCAGCCAGAAGCGCGCTATTAGTAGTAATGGTAGTGGCACTGTTATTATTAGCTAGTCTTTTATTTATTTTTTAGGAAGTCGTACTTCTGGACTGCAGACCTGCCTGTAATGCTTTTCTGAGGGGGAGGGGGGACTGGGGACGGCAGACTCCCCGGCACCAAACCCATCATTAATCTATTTTGAAAACAAGATCGTGTTTTCCAAATACCACTGCATGACTCGCTCTGATTCTGCCAGCACATTTTTTTATGGTGGTTTGGGATTTTTAGGGGGTTTCTTGGCGGTGGGGGAGGAGGCTTATGACTGATAAGCCTACTAGCCTGCTTCCAGCAAACCAGGAGAAGAGTCTGTGCCCTCAGCCTGGGCTGAGCAAGTAAAACCCTTCTGCACCAGGTGGGGGATCAGGTCCCCGGGAAACCCTCTCCACCGGCTGTAATCTGTTCCAGCCAGAAGATGTGACTCCTTCAATACACAGCAATATCTGGAGACAACGGCATCACCAGCCATGCCTGCAGGAGATTTGCTTAGGTGCATGCCCCAGGAGCGCCGTTAACCCCTCAAAAAATCTAATGTGATTGCAGCCCAGCCAATGCAGGGCTAGATTCTCCACCAATGCTCTGCAAAGCTGAGATTTAATGGTCTCATCCCTGCTGGACCAGCTGCCTCTACTGCAGCACAGCACCCCTGGCTACCCCATGTGGCAGGACCCTCCCAGCCTGTTGCCAAGTGGTCCCCAGCCACATTTGCCACATGCAAAGGTCTCATCTCTGTCACTGCTGTGACTAAAGATGAGGCTTAGCTACAGACTCCACGTCAGATCTGGTCTGAACAACTTACACTGCTCGAGAAGGGACCTCTGCTCCCGATCCCAATGGATTTGCCCTGCACCTCGGTGAAGACTGGTTCAGGATAAAAAACTGGTTCAGTCTCTAATTGCTGTTGTTTAAAGGAGATGTGCACAGCCCTGATAGGAAGAAATGAGCTGGCTGCTGGCAGCCTTTGTGGGCAGGAGCAGCAGGGACAGGGGAGGACCAGCAGCCTTGCTGTGAAGGCAGGGAGGAAAGCAAAACACTGGCATTTTGGCTCCTAGCTTTGGACTCTCTTTGGGGAACTCCCAGCATGCAAGATGCTGTTTGCTTTCTCCTGAGGTCCTGCAGGAGCATTTTGAGCAATTACAAATGCATGCGGCAGAGCACAAAACCTGGTTTCTCCCAGAGCAGCCTGGTCCTGCACCAAGGGCTCTCAGCAGCCTGGAAGAGCCATGCTCGGCGTGAGCCTCTGCTCCTCCCCTGCATGCAGCCCAGCACTGACATGGGTAAAAGGGACCCAAGCAAGAAGCATCAGAGGTGAGAGCACAGGCCTGCAGCTCAGGAAACACAGTCTTTACTTCCAGCACCACCTTTGCCTCCTGATGATCCCATCCAAGATGCTTGGCTATGTGCCTCAGTTTCCCTCTCTGTAAAATGGGCTGGCAGCCACCCTTCTGGTGAGCTCTCTGACAGGTAAGGAGGGAAAGCACCACGAGTGCTATCACACAGACACTGCCCTGGGGAGAGGGCAGGAGGAAGGGGGTAAGTCGATGTGCCAGCTGCCTGGCAGGAACAGTAGAAAAGGCCTTAGCACCTGGTTTTTTTCAGTTTAAAAAACCAAAACCACAAACAAACAAAAAAACAAACAAACAAAAATAAAGCCCACAACAGGAATCCTGAGCAAAGGAAAATAAATTAATAAAGTCAGGTGAGAAGCCAGGTAGCTGGCAAAGTCACACACACCAGGGAAACTGAGGCAAAGACAGGCTTCACTTGGGAATCAATTCACTGGCTTTGCTCTGGTGAGACCCCACCTGGAGTCCTGTGTGCAGGTCTGGGGCCCTCAGTATAGGAAGGACATGGACCTGATGGAGCATGTCCAGAGGAGGGCCACGAAAATGATCAGGGCGCTGGAGCACCTCTGCTACAAGGATAGGCTGAGGAAACTGGGGTTGTTCAGCCTGGAGAAGAGGAGGCTCCGGGGAGACCTTATAGCAGCCTTCCAGTATCTGAAGGAGGCTACAGGAGAACTGGGGAGAGTCTGTTTACAAAGGCCTTCAGTGATAGGATGAGGGGCAATGGCTTTAAGTTGGAGAAGAGCAGATTTAGATTGGATATTAGGAACAAATTCTTTACTCTGAGGGTGGTGGAACACTGGAACAGTTTGCCCAAGGAGGTGGCTGAGGCCCCTTCCCTGGAGATATTCAAGGTGAGGATCGATGAGGCCTTGGGGAACCTGGTCTAGTTGGGGGTGTCCCTGCGACTGCGGGGAGGTCGGACTAGATGAACTTTGGAGGTCCCCTCTGGCCATTCGATCATTCTATGATTCTATGACACTGAAAAAACATCTTCAGCAGAGGGTCTTGTCCACTCCGGAGACCTGGGACAATCATGGCAGCGAGGAGCCCACGTGCTACTTCTAAATATTGCAGAAAGTCCCAGCTGCTGCAGGGAAAGGAGTCCTCCCCCCTTAGGATGAGCCAGGCTGGCTCAGGAGAACGTGAGCATGCTGCAAAACAAGTCCCACGGAGGGAGGCTACTGGGTGCCTTGCTCATTTAGAACAGCCTTGTGCTTATTCATCTTTGTGCAATGTCCCCTGTGATTGCACACGGCTGCATGCAATACTGGAGAAGTTAGGAGAAATTCAATTATATTGATTTACAGAAGAAAGAGACAATAACAAATGTAATGGGTAGTTGCTATTCCATATTTTATCGTGAGCCATTAAGGCTTTGGTTTCTAATATCCTCTACCTTTAGCGTGAGAATGAAATTAAAACAATCATTTTCAGGACGAGGCGCTTCTCCACGCAAAGCCCGGAGCTGCCAGCTAATCGAGTGTCGACACACATAAATCAAGACCTCCTCAAACCTGGGTGCACTCAGATACCTGCTGGAAAGCAGCTGAAGGTGGTTCTTCTCAGAAAAGGTGCTTCTTGCTATAAAATATGCCAGGCAGGCATCCCACTCATTGTGCAAATCTAACTGTAGACTGGATAAGTATGCAATAGGAAACTGAATCTAAGGCGGCTTCTATTTAATATCCATGCTTTGAAGATCCACCTTCTAATTACTAGATAGGTGACCACAGTCTACAACAGGGAAGCAGAAAACTCAAAGTATTTAGCTAAAGCCAGCAGAGAATTGTGCTGGTCTGTAGCATGTTCCAGGCACTAGTGACCAAAACCTGATTGATTTTCGGGAAGACTTTAAAAACAAGACAACTTTTTGAGAGAAGTAACAAAAATCAGTCATCCAGACTTGAGGTTACGTCAGCTAAGAAATCCCTGGCATCTCCTGCTGCTGGATACACACATCACTAGTGACAGCTTAATGTCCTGCTGCTCTGCTGCTGGCTCTACAGCTCCACTTCCACAAGGAGCAAAGCCCTGAGCCTCTGGGCTTTCCTCTTCTGACTCACCTTTCATCTGGGGCTGCAGTTCTGTGATGGAAAACTGAGTGCAACCAGTTCTCCAAACCTCTTCCTTTCAGCAAGTACAACCTGAAACAACCTCATTTATAGATATGCTTCTAGAGGAGAAGTTTCCCTCCCCAGTATTCAGACTTTGCTGGGAACACACAACCAGGCAGCCGCTCTTTCTAACATAGCCTGAAAATGTCTGCTCTTTATCATGATCAAGGGCTAAAAAGCTGCTGAGGCACATTCCAGCATTGTAACATTGCTCTGAGTAGAAAAACGATAGAATACAACTCTGGCTTCTTGAGGTAGAGCATTTTTATGTTAATTGTGGTTTAGGAACCCTGCTCAGTAGTTGAATGAATGACCATTTGTTTGCAGCATCTTAAGCTACGACTGCATGCAGTTTATGGCAATTTAACAGAGTATTTATAGCCGAGGTTAATAATTTCCCTGCAGTTTTTCTTAGCTCCTTGCTATCACTTGACACCTTGAATGGCTCCTCCCCACCCACTGCCTGGACCGAGCAGCGACGTGCTGCCAAAACAATGATGATGCCTCCTTCAGCAAGGTCCTGCCTCAGCCTAGTGATGGGAACAAATTTACCTACCAAAAACACATTGATCCCTGTTCCCAGAAATCAGTCTCAGAGATGTACATCTCTCTCCCTGACTCCATCAGTGCTGAAGGCTTCCCAAACCCCTCCCTCCATCAGAGACACCAAGGCAGCCTGTGCCCCCCTTACCCTGCTCAGAGGCTGGTGGGCCGGTGGCACGGCTCCCATGGGAGGTGAGGAAGACCGCCAACCCACCCAGCCTTCCTCCGGTGAGCAGACCAGGGTGCTGCTTCAGCTCGCAGCTGTCTGGCACTTCTCCAGGTGATGCTTGCTTGCTTTTTAAAAGCAAGCCACCCACAGCCGAGTCCCTGCCAAAGGTGGTTTCCCCAGCCCTTGCTTTCTGCACAAAGCCTGGAGCCACCTTGTAGTCCAAAAGCACCAGTGGGCAGAAAGCGGCTACCTCTGCCCTGCACATGGACCCTTCCCAGACCACCAGCCCTGCAGGAGGCCTCCAAAGGGCTCCTTTTGTGGTTTCTGCCAGCAAACTCCTTTCCCTGGGGTGGGAAGAGCCCAGGGGGCAGCTCCCTCCATCAGGCTCTTCCCTCTGCCCCAGAACATGGGTTTTGCACCCATTTGGTCAGATGGATGGATGGATGCTTCAGTACCTCCACATCCTCAAGGATGAGGTGCAGGCCAGGTCACTGAGGGTCAGCTCTCTCATCCCACGGATCCCTCCAAAGTTTTCAGACCACGTTTGAGGAGAGAGGGCATGAGGTTTGGGTGGAGGCTGGGCGGGGGGGAGGGGGCTGGGGGCATCTGTAGCGTGCAGGGCTGGGGTGTGAGGGGAAGCGGCAGCTGCATGCCTTCCCTGGGGAGCAGAGAGACGAGTTTCAGTGCCAGTTTCAAAGGCACATGCTTCTCACAATTAACCCTCTGACCTCCCAGCACACCCTGGGCCAGCCTGCTGCCACTCTCTGACATTTTGGGAGGTCAGGGCATCCTTCTCAAACTTTACAGTAGGGTTAGAATGCACTAGCTGTGCCTTAAGCAGGAGGAGAGAGCAAGAGGACCAGTGGAACTGGATGATTTGCAGTATCAGGATGGGTGAGGCTGGCAGGGACCTCTCTGGAGACCATCTATCTACCCCCTGGCCAGGGCAGGGTCAGCCGGAGCAGGTTGCTTTGTGGGGCTTAGTAGATCTCCATAGGTGGAGATGCTACATCCTCTCTGAGTGCCCTGCTTCTGTGTTTGACCACATCCAGACAGCCTGGGATTTAATCTCAGTCAACATCTGAAAATGTCATCAAAGCAGGTCTCTTTTTTTTTTTTTTTCCCTGTGTAAAACCAGTACCCTTTGCAGGGCCTCCAGTCCAGCTCTGCTCCTTGGAAGCCTTCACCACCTCAGAAGCATGATCACATCAGCACGGGAGACTCAGTCTCCCAGCTAGACCTGCTCCCCCCTCTGAGTTCACAATCCATGTATTTGGTAATTCAGAGATTCAAATATTCTACCTTTTGCCATTTAACCTTTGTCAGCAGAGTTAATTTGCAGAGGCAGATTGTGAGCTCGGTGGGACAGAAACCACATTTTTCTACTGTGTTGTACATAGTAACAGTTTCTGTGTAATATTCCATAGAAATAAGAGTCTTTATAGGATGGGCTAAATATAACAGCTCTAATGAAGTTACCTCTGGTCTTAAACATAACATGCCGCCTTCTAGCCTGCAGGGCTTCATCACACACATTGTTCCCCTTCATCAAAAATAGGGGAGTAGGATGGCTGTTTTTCTGTCCTCAGCTTTACCTGCCTCCTCTTTGGCCTGGGAGCCACTTCATCCACCCTTTCCTTTCTAAATAACATGCTGTGATCCATAGGAAACATCACAGCCCACCACTGCCACTTCCTCCCACCCAAGCTACTTCTCAGCTCTGCCCAACCACTCTGTGGCCTCTTCAACCTCACCCCTGCCACTGCAAGACCCCTCTACCCCTGCCTTGCTTGGCTTGGCATCTCTGTCCCTCACGGATTCCCAGCACTACCCAAATCTCAACAGAAAACAGGTCCGCCACCGTTTGCTATGCTCATTTTGTGTTTCCAGTTACTATCTTGAAAAGCGAGGAGAAAAAGCTTTTATGAAAGAAAACAAACCCCAACCTCAAGATGAACAAAACTGAGCACTGCCTGGTTAGATAGGGCAGAATTGAAACTTCCTTCTAAAAGCTCGCAGCACAGTAGCTTCAAGACCACGAAATCTTCAGCGACCTCACCCTATGAATTAGACCGCTCCTCTCCATTCCTACTGGTGAGTTACATGGCATCACACCCAGCACAGCCATCCAGGTTAAAAGCATGCCTAATCGCTCTCGGGTTTGCAGACAGTAACGACAGAGGAGGGATTCCTGCCTGGCCTGACGAGTGAATGCCTTGGATGGCTGCACATTAACGTGTGAAAGTTATTAAACACGTTTGTTGGGACCATCTGCTCCGAGAGCTGCGAGGCGAGGGCAGGGGAAGCTGCCTGCAATAGCTTGTTGTCTCTGGCTGCTTATCTGGAACCCGAGTCACACTTGGCTGGTGGTCCAGAACTGAGAAGTGAAAGACACCCAAATGAAACGCAGCCGGCTCGAGCACCACTTTAGCATTTCACTGACAGGCCGCCTCGCTTAAAATCACTTAAAACTTCTGTTACCTACACAGAGGGAAAAAAGCACCCCAGAAGTTAGAGATGCTCTAGCGATGTGCAAAATTAAACAGTGGTTCAGCCAAAATTGTGTACAGATACAGGCTGGGGAAAACCCAGTATCTCTATAATACGTTTCAGGCTCACAGATAACGAGCATCTGATTTTCCTTTCCTACCTACACAGTGGTGGCACTTGCTATTTGCACAGAATGGTCTTTACCGTGCAAAACTGATGTGGTGTAAAATAAGCCATCGACATCATCCCACACTCCTTCATTAAGAGCAGAACTCTGCCTATTCTATAGGTAGAATAGGCACACTCATTTTCTGTGCCCAGAGGGTATGCTGGATGAAGGAGAAGTTGCTCTAAAATACCCATTTTCATTCCCTGTGAAGACCAGGTCCAGCCAACAGCACTCTGTACCACATGCATTGCAATAAGCTGTAGATCATCATTTGGCAGGAGACCTACCCGCAGACTGCCAAGCTGTCCAGGAGCTCATAGCAGGAGACCTCTCTGCCTCCAGCTAACCCTGAGGTGCCTGGGACCTGCAGACCACTATGCACCTCCATGAAGCAAGCACCACTCCATCCAGGTCATGAATTCACTTGTTGGCAACAGCAACCAATGCACCTGGCTGCATCTCAAGCCACAGCTGAAAGCCTCTTGGCTGGAGGGGTTTTATCCAGTCCCCTATGGGCTCCCTGTGCAAAGGGTGACCAGGCAGGGTGGTGGCTAATGCCACTCACCAGCTGGCTGGCTCCTGGCTACTGTTCCAGATAGCAGTTGGGGGGTTATCTACCTTGGGGGATTTCAACTTGGGATGTTCAAATTCCAAGTAACAGGTCAATTTACTGAGCTAAGCCAGGAGTTCCATGCTTGCCTGGGCCTGAGATGCTCTTTCGAGCACCACACTGTCACCAGGAGCTGGCCACCTGCCAGCCTTCAAAGGTCTGCAGGCCAGGGCTGCAACTTGGCTCCAAAAAAACGCCAAACCCCATGCAATATTCTCATTTTCTGTTTTACCACTCTGAAACAGAGTGTTTGCCCAAGTGGGCCACTGCACTCAGCCATCTCTGCCAAGCAAAGGCAGCTCAGCAGCCATGCCCACTCTGGGGCCATGGAGAGTGTGGCCACACACCCAGGGGAAAGAGTGGCAGCAGAGGGACCACAGGGGACACAGGAGACAGGATCTTCTCTCTGCTATATTATCTCTTCTATCTTTTCTCCTTTTATCACTTTCATTTCTGCTTTACCTTTTTTTGCTGTTTTCTTCCTCCTATCTTCCTGGTGATGAACCCACCCTTGGTTCCCACCAAAACCAGGTGGGTTCAACGTCTGACATTTGGAGCCCCCAGCAATGAACAAAGCTGTGCTGATTTCCTCAAGGGAGAAGCATCCACACCCTCATCAAGACTGTTTCCTAACCTCTGCACCTCCGTTTTCCTCCACAGCTTTTCCCCTCATCAGTCCCAGAGGGCACAAGCTGTCTGGGTGAGGTTAAGTTTGGGTATTTGTGGTACCTACATCCTCCATTCTCAGTGCTTCCCTGCAGAACAGTGACCAGACACTCTTCGGATTCGGTTCATCGCATGAATTTCTTTCATCAAATCCTCACCAGAAACCCCTCACATTATCCACGCTGCTAAGGCAGCGCAAGATTCTGCATTAATCCAACACGCAGCGACCAACAAATTCAGATTTGTTGCTAACAAACGTGAGGAAACGCTTGGCTGCTGATGCATCCGTGACCTTGTCACCAGTGTCACAAGGAATTACTGTTTTCCACTTACCTGTCGCCTTCTCTTCCATTTTCCAGGATGTGAAAGAATTAATCACAGAAGAGAGGGAAAGCGCTACTCCTCATTCCCAGAGAGGGGGAGAAAGGAGCTGCAGGATATTTCTAGCCCAAATAAAAGGCATCAGGACAAGAGTCTGGCACCCAGTCACTCTACAGAAAAATTAGCAATGATCTCCACTGCAACACGAACTGGAGCTGGCTGGATATTTGTCAGGGTTTTGGCATGTGTGGGTTTGGGTTGGTTGGGTTTTTGTGCTTTTATATAAATTAATTTAGAAATGGAATGCAGAGGTGCCCCTTTTATAGAAGCTCAGCTCAGAAAATGTTGATTTGCAGTTTTTGCGAGGGTTTAGGTGATAAAGCTTCTCTTGCTTTCAGTGTAGCAGCCCATTTCGAGACCACGGGCACACCAGTTTGCTTCCTCTTTGCTAGTTTGTGAGGAAAATATATGATATATATCATATATATATATATATATGTCTGTTTGTTTTCCATGTTTGTATTTCAGGCTTCCATTTTTTCCTCTCAAGGCATCCTTATTGACAGACTAATAAATATTACAGCATCTCGTTCCCGTGGATTAGGAGGGCTGCAACTATCCGTTCAAATGCTGAGAATAATCAATTTTTTTTTCACTGCACATAATAGGAGAGGGGAAGAAAAAGCATCAGAACCCACGATGGGCAATCAGGCAGAGGAACAGCACGTACACAAAACGCTCGGTAGTGGCCCCGGAATTACACTGTGCCCGTTTCTGAAAGCTTAATTTGTCATTTCAGGATTTTGTACACCAGAGGATCCAGCTGCAGGTTGAATCATTGTATTCCCATCGAGGCAGCTCACAGAAATCATTTAAGAGGGCAAACAAACACCAGCATCACAAAGCGTGTTGTTCTCAGCAGGCCAGGGAAGAACAGGTTTGCCAAAAAGAGGGTGCAGTGTGTGCCCATAGTTTTGGAAACACAGAGTTAGGTCTGAGATTCTTGAGCCAAGAGAGATCTTGTGGTCTTCTCAAGCACCTAAATATCTCAGGGTGTCACAGACTCATCTCCTTTCCCAGAGGCAGCATTGCGTTAGTCCCATGCTGCAGTTTGGAACCTGACATAGGAAAGACACACGAGGTCTGCAGGCAGGATTTGCATCAGTGATGTATTATGGCTGCAAAGTTCAATGCTCTAGGCAAGACCAAGGCAGTGGGACTTAGCAAAATCACTGCTTTTCCTAAAAAAATAAATAAATAAATAAATAAATAAAAAATCTCTTGCCTGTATCACAGGAAAGTTACCCACTGACACGTGAAGCTTTGAGAGCAGAGGGCATCAAGTGGACAAAACTGACGTGGGTAAAGGAGAAACGAGATATGAAATTAAATAATGGATTATAACACTTGTCTCCTGGCTTCAAGAATTTGGAATGAAGGTGCCTAGCACCAGAAATACCAGCAAATAAGGCTCATGCAAGATTTTATTTTTATGAAGACATGCTCAAAAGGAAGACAAGCAAAGCATGACTCTAAAACAAATATAATTTTTCACAGTCAAAAAGATTAGTCTTGCTCAATATTCTACAGCTAAGTGGGAAGAGCTGGTTATTAGGCAACATCAGAAAAGAGTTAGAATAACACTGCAGTCTTAAAAAAAGGAAAGAATTGAAGGGATATCTCTTTCATAAAGTAAAGACAGAAGGTTCTGAGGTCCGAGATGGGAGATTTACATCAAATCCCCAGCCTAGTGAAATGCCTACTTTAAGGCTAGATTGCAAGGGCTGTCAGAGACACAGAACTGGAAAAGGGCCCACTAAAAGAGCCCAGTAAGGATTCCTCATTGCCATAGATCACCACTGCGGCTCCTGGACAGAAAAACACAGCGGACCAAGCGAGCAAATCCCAGCCCCAGGGACAGGGGGTGCAGAACCAGAACTGCAAGACCAGAGAGAAAGATTTGCAAAGCTAAAAATACTCACACAAGATGTTTTCCATCCAGTGTGGAAGCACACGTGGGCTTCTGCAACTCTGCTGCATCTACAAAAACCTGGTGAGGACATACAGAAACATACCTTGAGAGAAACCCCAAAGGTCCATCCCCGCAGGGAGCAGATGGCCTTGGTACAAAGATGAGGGAGGCAACAGCTCGTGGGGATTTCTCAAGACGCCAGGGCACACAGCAAGTGAAACATCAGTGTGAACACAAAGGTCTCTTATACATTGAACACTTCAGGGAGCAGGTAGATAGAGTTTCAATAAAAGGGTTGAAAAGAAAATGTAATCATGCTCATTGCCGAACTGGGCTATCACAGCAGGAAAATAATTTCTATCAAAGATAGAAGCAAGGGAGATGTCAGAGGAAAATAAAATATTGAAGAGTTTGCTTCAAGTAACAAGTTCCTATTCCAGGGTTGAAAACATCTTAAGCTTCAGCGTTTGTGTTCATCTCCTCCTTATTTCAGGTTAGCCAGTGTGGAAACTTGTGGCTGCACTGCCTGTCCCTCATGGGTTAAGGGAACAGAATGGGCACCACTGGGATGCAGTTCATCTCAGCTAGTTTAGGAATCCAGTTTAGGAGGAAACAAGTCATATCTTAGAAGCAGGTATTTATTGGATAGAGATGGAGGCTTTACAACACAGGCATGAGCTACGCATGAGCTGGTCAGACACCATCACCTGAAACCAGGGTGGGATTCATCTTACCTTACTGAATGCAAATTCATATGATAGAACAGGAGCTTGTAGAGGAAAAAATAATAAAGAGAAGTAGAACTAAAGTAGAACTAAAGGTGTGTGGGGGAAACACCCCAAAATAAAAGCCCCATCCCCAGTAGCAGGTGAAGGCAATGCAGAAAGTGATACCTCTAAAATAAAATTAAGAAGAGACAGAATAAAATCTAAAAAAAAAAACCAAACAACTAAACTAATGTTTCTGAACATTCTGAAGGAAGCCAGATTCACAGGCCAAGGCTGGCACAGGCTTGCTTATGCTGGGAAAAAATATATTGATTTTGGATCATTGTTCTTAGTACCCAAAAATAGCATTATTAAAGATCACAGACCAGTAACCATGTGGTGTCCTGTCTAAAAGTCTATCTGCCAGTCATAGCATAACAACTATGGAAACAACAGATAAAAATCCACAGCTGAGTGTTACAAGTTTAAGTGTTTTGGGGCAGGCTACGTTTGTGAGGAAACTCCTCTGATCCCAAAGCAATTTGGCTTGATCTGGGATCTCCAGCTTATCTACCTCATGGGAAGTGATGCCTACAGTCCCAGGCCAGCATACAAATGTTTGACAAGGCATTATTCTGGGTACGGGGGGAAATTCCACCCTTCTCATGCCTCCAGAGGGATTACTAGAGGGGACCAGACCTATAAAAGAAAGAGAAAACCCTTTGTCACATTCATCCAGAAGGGGAGATGGTAGCTCTGGTTCTCCAAGCCGCAGAGCAAAGCCACTTGAGCTCATTGCACCAGGGAGGGGACTGAAGACATCAGCACAGGGACACTTGGGGTGCACAAGAGCGAGGAGGCCAGCACCAGGCACAACCAAGTCTCATTGAACTGCTTTTTCAACGCTATGCAAGTCCATCCTTCCTTCCAGGGCAGTGGGACTGAGCTGCAGTGTCCCAGAGCAGCCCAGCCAGGGCAGTTTTGGGAACAGTAAGAGCTTGAAGCCAGAGACAAGCAGACGATGCCTTTCTTCAGCTGGCAGGAATATTTTTTAATTTCTCTCTTACACTTAAATGCATCCAAGTCATTACCCCAGCCAAGCAACTTCTCCTCCACCCCCCAACACGTACTGCCTGTGCAAAAAGGCTGTTGCCAACACCTGGACATCTCCACCCAACACTGTGGCTGTACCTCCATGACCCAACTACCCAGGGGGAGCAGGCTGGTTCCATAGGGACCAGCACTGCCAAGGGGCCGAGCAGTAGCTGCCAGAGCTGCAAACCCCTCCAGGTCTCCAGAGCACTGCAGCCTCCAGGGTTTGCTGCAAGCTTGATGTTCACTGTCAGAAACCAGGAATTTTTAGTTCTTGGCAGAGGCACGAGAGAGGATTGAGGAGGGAGAAGGGAGAAGGAGAAGAATTCAGTGCTGCTCTGAGCGCAGCAAAAACTAGAGGAAGAAAAAATAATCCTGCAGAGGTAGAAAAGCTGATTTACAGCCGAGCTCATTTTTAGAGTGGCAGCCACCAACATCTGCTAATGGCACTAAAAGTCCTCCCACTTTGGCTACATATCAGCTCCTGCATAAACTCATCTGAAGGCTGACAGGCAGTCTGGGTTGGCTGTTTCAGGAAGCTTTATTGCTTCAGCACTTGCAAAGAGAATGAATCTGTATCCCAGGTGGCTAAAAGCCACACATAACCTGCAGCCTCACCTCTCACCAGGGTTTAAGAGCCCCAGCCCAGTACTCACCTTCACAGCAGCCCCACCAAACCCCCACTTTTCTGCAGAGGACAACACTGACCTACCTTCTACCTGACCAGGGGCTCTATTAGGAGGCTCCAGCTAATCACCTAGTGATGATTAACTAATTACCAGGTGGCTCCTAGCAAGCCACCCAGAGCATTTCCAGCAGGGCAGGGGAACAGCTACAACTTCTGCTAAAACTCCTCTGTAAAGTACACGAGATGCTAATGGGTTTTAGTTTTCCATGAATTTGCAAAAGCAGTATCCTGCAAAGCTGCAGACGATTGTTCAGGCTTCCTCACCTAGTCTAACATTTATTATATTTTTCAAACAGACATTAGTATTAATTTAATCTTGAGGGTTTTTTTTTTCCTGAAGCAGGCTATAATTAAATGTCCTTTTCCCGTGACATTTGCTGGGATATAGTGAGGCCAGGGCAGTTTTAAAGACTTATTCAATATAACTAGCATTTCAATTAGCGTAAGTACATGAAGTAAACATTAAAAAAAATCAGCCCAGTCACTTGAACTCATACACATGGGACAGTTTGGATTTTAATTGACTGCAATTCTTTCATTTTTTTAAATCTGACTGAGTGGTGGGAGTCCTAGTGAAGTATACATGTTAAAGCACGCTGGCTTCCATTTCATTTTCTCCTCAGAGCTGTGATATATTTTCCTCTCTACAGCTGAAGCTTCATGTTGACACTTCATCTCTGTGCCGCTGCCCTTACTTGGGGAGATTTTCATATAGGAAATTTCCTAGTGAGAGACACTGTTTCACTGAAGAAAGCCTCTTCTCTTTTGGTCCATCGCACCAACATGCCTGAGCATGGGTTGGAAAAGGCAAATGTAATATTTCCAATGGTTTAGCTGCTTTAAAAGCTATCAGAGAAATAGGGTATTTCTTCTCGAGCCTATTTTTCAGGGAACATCTCTTATAAAATAATAATAAATTTTAAAAAAGCTTCCTTTGGGGGTTCACAGATCCCAGCTACCTCCTGAGAAGGAGGTCATGAAAGCAAGAGTCACATCTTGCTGCATATTAGCTCAGCATCTCACACGAGAGACCTCTGACCTTGCTGGGGGGTGCTGGGCAGGAGGCAGCAGCGCTGTGCAGGAGCAGCAGTCACTGAGCCTCTAATAAGTTGTTTCGAATTACTGCAGGAGACATTAAGGAAAGGGACATTTAATTACAGTTCTTTGTTAGAGGGGAGGAAATAAAAAAAGAGAAAAGAAAGAAAGCAGGGATCATTTTAATCCATCTTCCGAGAGTGAGGAAAAGGAAGAGCATCCTCCCCGTGGCCATTTCTTTCTCCTTTCTCTACTGACAGTGGCTCCCGGAGAAGCCAAGTGGAAAGCTCGACTTTTCCAACCCAATATTAAAGGCACTTGTCCTACATCACTCGGAGGGGTTGTCTTGCTTTGAGAAAGCTCCCCTTGTTCCCACCAGCGCCTGCTGGTTGTGCAGCCCTGAGGGCAGTGTGTCTGTCAGAGGGCTCCGACACTCCTGGGCTTGTTTCAGGAGCCACGGGGAGGAACCACGATGTGCTGAAAGTGAAGGGATGGGCTTGGAAAAAAGGCAAATCCAAGCTTTCCCCGCAGAACGTGGAGGCCTGAGGGTTCGCATGGTTAAGAGAGACACCTCCCTAGAGGGATGGCTCCAAAGTACAGGCAGAAGGATCCTGACACAGGAGCAGCAGTGAAGAACGTTTCATGCAGATCCCTCACCCTCCAACAACCCAACCAGGCTGCAGTAAATTGGGCACTAATTACCCTCCAGGACCTGGAGAAACATGGGGACAGTGCTCAAGAAGAAACCCGGCATCTGCACTGCCGTTTCTATTCCCAGTAATACTGTTGCAACACCAAAACGAAGCGTGATTACAAAAGCCAAGGGTATTTCTAAAAATAAAGGAGATACCAGTAAATGCCTCTGAAATGTAGCATTTTATCTAACACTACCAATTGAACTAAACGCTGCGCTGCTTGCTCTGCCGTTCCCAGAATAAGCACGGCGCATCTCCAGTTGATTTACCCTCATTACTCATTTTGTACCAGGGTTTGCAAATTCCTCTCCCAGCGCAGAATATCATTTTTTTTCTCCGTTGCTGATGGACAGCAGCAAGCCAGCTCCGATAAATCCCACTTGGTCAGAATCAAGTATCTCCGTAATCATTCCTCCTAACCGACCAGCTGAAGAACTGCCGGCACTGCATTAGCAGGAGGCAATTTCAATCACTGCCTTTATCCTCTTCCACAGATCCCAGAGCTTTCCCATTATTTCAGAGGCTGGAGATGCTTTCCTCAACTTAAGTGCAAAGGAATCCTCTCCAGGAGGAGAGGAGATGTGAATGCCACCACCTCTGGGTGGAAAGTCACCTTTAGAAGGGCTCAAACCAGAGCCATCGGCTGCTCCAGAGGGGAGGCAAGCATCCCACCACCCTTTTCCCATTTCAACCGATGGCACTTGGCCTGAGCTGGAACCCAACAGCTCCCGTGGTTGGGGTAAGATTTATGAGCAATTTAGCAACGTGATTGTTTTTGTGCAGTCAGTCACTACAGTTACTACACACTGACAAGTGTCCTTAATGTGACACCAGGCTCTCTTCTGGGGCTGAGGTTTCCTGCCCAAAAAGTCTACCTGGGGGATCTGATTAATCAATCCCTGGCCATGCTCAATATTTGCTGACGGGACCCCCAACCAGCCACAGAGAACCTCACCTCACCTCCTCACCCCCCCTTTTTTTGGATTAAACTTGCAATAGGTGGGTACCAGAGATAAATGAGGGAGGAGGAGGAGGAAGACGACAAATTAAACGCCGAAGCTGATGTGCTCAACATACTAATGAGGTTTCTTGGTGCGTTGCCGCGCTCGCTGCTGGCAAACCATTTCCCCATCTCTCCCTACGGCAGCAGAGAGGCAGCGTGGAAGAGCACTGCAGGGAATGCAAACCCCTTAGCCCTGCCTCTTAGTTAAAGGCAACACCTAGAAGGCTTCTCTCTGGGAGAGGGAAGGGGTACACCCAGCCCACTGTGCCCCTCCACATCCTCGGGAAGGGATACGGGAACTGGAGCATCCCCCAGGCCCTTCCGCTGAGGAGCCTGAACCCAGCTCCCTGCCCCATGGGTAGGTTTTGCCTCAAGATCTTGGTGCCCCCCAGGACCTCCATAGGAAACCACATTTGTGGTTTTTTTCTTCAGGGACCCCTTTTGACACCTGGGGGCTCTTGCCTGGACTTCGCCAATTAGAGGCAGAGTTGCAGAGGCTGCAGAATTGCTCTCATTTTGTATTTCATTCTTTTGGTTAGATTAGTTCAGGGATCAGAAAATGAATGAGCTTAGAAGTCCCACAAGCCTGCTTTTCCTCCAGGCAGCTAAACACGCTGCTCTGCTTGCTAGACAAACATTTAATCACGCTCTGCACTGGGCATCCTGCTCCATGCTGGGAGATGGGCTCTTGCCAGGTTCCTCAAGCAGGCAAAGCCACCACACACATACATTTATTATTTCCCATGCGAGTTGTGGCTTCCCCCCAAGACAGGCACGAAGAGAGGAAACTGCCTTTAGTAAAGGAGAAACCTTGTAAATAGCATCAGGTTAAACAGACTCTCTGAATTCCAGAGCATTTTCTGTGCAACTGTCAGAAACAGGAACCTATCTGATAACAAAACTATCAGATTGTTTATGCCAGGAAACACCAGGGAAGGGAGATTCGCTTCCAAATGTTGCCAGCGCCCAACACCACAGTTTGGAGAGAAGGGCAAGAGGAATGATTTCAGTTCTGTAAAGTTTGCCTTTTCACAAGGACAGCGGAAACCTCATATTATTCGGTTCATTGCAGGTGACCCTACGATGTAGGTGATCGCTCATCTAAATGTACCAGGTTGGGGAGAAGTGTCTGCTAATAGTCTTTAACCCAGCAGAAGGGGATGCAATGAGGTATACCAAGTAGAAGAAAAAAAAAAATACTAAAAAGATGCTGGTCAAATTAAGGCAGCAAAGGTAACTTACTACAGAAGCAACTTGCTTAGGAACCTTGAGAATTCATTGTTGCTTGAAGTCAAACCTGGGCATCTTTCCAAGAGCTGCGCTACAGCTCAAGAATAAATAACAGGTGTGACAGAGCTGATGTTCTGGAAGCACAGAGATATGATAAAGGCCATGGAAACAGTCACATCAAACACAAGTCATTATGAATAAATTGGTATTCCTAACTCGATGGGAACTGCTGGAGTGTGTGGGAGAGGAAAGGGGAGAAAGGGATAATTAGGGCGAGCTCCCACAGAACAGTTTGTCCTCCAGACAACACCTCCAGAAAAAGAAAACAGCACCAATTGGTTTGGGAGGCTGGATGGGGATGGGGCCCTCGAGCTAAATATCAATGCTACTGGTCTTGGAGGAACCATCTCACATCAGTACAAAACACCACACATGCCCCACAGGTGCCATCTGCTCCCACCATCACTCTGCTAATGTGAGCAAATGTGGACTTGCTGGGTGGGAGTCGCTGCAATGCTACTGCCCCCAGCAGAGCTGGGGAGGTCCAAGCTGGTACCCAACTCATGGAAGTCACCACAGTGCATCAGAAGGCAGCTCCATCCCTGGAGAGACATGAGTGCAGGACAGAGACACCATCACACCTATAGGAGTCTCCCGAGGAGCCACAGAAGAACTGCAAGTACAGCCAGAATGAGGGTCTGAATGGTGTCTCAGTGGAGAGGTCATCAGGCAGGTTTGGGGATGGTTTAGGGCTATTAAAGCCTGAGTGATGGGTAAGGCACACAAAACATGGCTGTGGGCCTTTCTAGCCTTCAAAACCTACAAGAATTCATCCCACTTGATCATTTATCACTAGACACGTGAATCTTTCATGCATTTCAGCACAGCCTGTGCCTCCCCCTCAAATTATACTTATCCCGACTTCTCTTCAGAGAAAATCCCCAAATAAATCATTTGTGATTCATAATTTATTCAAGCAGTTCCTAATCCTTTGGATTAGGTATTGCTTGGGTTGTCATCTGACAAGATTAATCGCTTTTCAGAGCTACTGGGAGCACCTTCCCCATCCTCTCCTCCTCAGAGCTTTACTGGCTTCAGTAAAGTACAGGCTGGAGGTGCCACCTGGCACTTCTGCCTTGAACACAGGCTGTTGAGAAACAGTTTGTGTAGAAAGACAAACTCAAAGTTTCACAGCAATAAAGAATGTGGCACATCTGTCACTCAGCTCTGCTAATGATTAATTCCCTTTGCTGCCTCGTTTCCTGGACTTCGTCAAGAGCTATTTTCTAGCCCTACCACACAGCCTGGGTTGAAGCATCCACCCGTCCACCATCTCCTGCAGAAACAAATCCTGTTATCTCAGGTCTCCAAGCTGCTCCCTGTGGCGTAGGGGCAGACCTGCTGGAAAGTGCTTCTGAGGAGAAGGATCTGGGAGTCCTGGTAGATAGTAAACTACCCATGAGCCAGCAATGTGCCCTTGTCACCAAGAGGACCAATGGAATCCTGGGATGCACAGGGAAGAGCGTGGCTAGTAGGTGGAGGGAGGTCATTCTCCCCCTCTACTCTGCACTGGTGGGGCCAAAACTGGAAATCTCTATCCAGCTCTGGGCTTCCCAGTTCAAGAGAGACAGGGAACTACTGGGGAGAGTCCAGTGTAGGGCAACAAAGATGATTAAGGGATTGGAGCATCTCCCTGATGAGGAAAGGCTGAACTGGGACTCTTTAGCCTGGAGAAGAGAAGGCTGAGGGGAGACCTTAGTGATGCTTACAAGTATCTGAAGGGTGGGTTGAAGGAGGATGGAGTCAGACTGCTTTAGCAGGGGAGTTGGACTAGATGATCTCTAGAGGCCCTTTCCAACCCTGACCGTTCCATGATTCTATAGCCTGAGCCTGGTATCTCCTTCACATCTGCCAAAGACTTGCACCATTTCCCCCCAGCCCCTCACCATTGCTGCCATTGCTCTTCTGCAGCCTCAGCTTCACCACCAGACAAGAGGTGGAATTTTTTAATAGTAGATTTGGGTATCTTCAAATGGTTGGAGCAATCTGGATTTGCACTAATCTTCCCCCACAGAAGACCTTTTTTCTTACAAAGGGGGTAGGAGGCAGTGAAGAAGAGATGTGAGGACACATCCATGCCTCTTCTACAGATTCTTCCCAAGCTTCTGCTGTAGGCAATATTTGAGACAGCAGCACGCACACACTGCCCAGCTTCCACAAACACATGGCTTCCAAAGGCTTCTGCAAGCATTAATCAAACACTTCAGAACACACAGTTTTCACATACTAATTTACTTAAATGACATGTTACTTTGTCTTCACAACCAAGACACCTAAACAGCTGAACAGAAATCACAAACTAAATCTCATAGGAATAATTAGTATTTGAAAAATAAACCAAGCCAAGCTCGAGCCACCCATGCGAGCAGCCCTGGGGGGTCTGCCTACAAAACAACTCATTTAGAATCAAAATTGTCACACGTGGAAGGGATTCAGACGGCGTTCTCCAAAGCTCCAGCTATTGTAGGGAAAATGCCTGCTATAAAAGGCTGTTGTGAAATATGGACCTTGTGATGTACAACCAGACTCAGCAAGGAAAACATCCTCAACTCTTCCTCCTCTACTCAGGAATAGTTTTAGAGGTGGGACCGTGGCAGAGGTCCCAAGCCCCACCTCCCTGACAGACTGCGGTGGTGCTTCCACTAGTCCCAATGCAGGTTCAAGGTACCTTTTGTTGATTTCTAGAGGCCCACACTAGTCTGTAGCTGGAACACAGCCCAGTAATCTTGTTGGTGTGTGTAACATCAGGACATTGTTCTTGTGCTCTCCAACTTTCCTCTGTGCTTTGATTATCTCTGGTTAGGAGTTTCCAGAAAAACCTGCTATAACTACCATCATTGCCAAGAAGTAAGCCAGCAGCAAGGGCAAAACCCCTCTAGCATCAGAGAAATTTTGCCTTCAAAAAATAAGCCCACTCTGACAACTCTCTCCAGAAGCTTCTAATATCCAGCAAGGACCCATTCCCTCCAATCTGCTACTCAAACACGTGACCACAGCCTCCACAACGTTCCTCCAACAGGGCCACACTCACCACCACACAGAGCTCCTTAGGCCAACCCCCTTCCCAGCTGCACCAACTTCTCATAGGGCTTATTTAATACAAGTCAAAAATAATCCTTTGCTACTAGACAACATCTTCACAAACCTCTTGTACAATACTTTATTTGCAGACACTGTCTAAAACGACATTTTGTATCGCAAGTCTCAGAAAATACCTTCTTCCTCAGGAACATAATTGCTCCTCTGCAGCTGTGCAACATTAACTAAGTGGTTTATCACTCAGACACCCACAAGTTGGCAATCCAAGCCCTAACTGGGCATTGTTTTAGGGCTTACTTATCCACAGGGTAAGTCCTAAGCATGGGACACATCCTAACACTTCCCATCTGCAGACATCAACACTGTCACACGGACATTACTACTCTCTACCCTGAGCCCACAGGTGAGTTAACATTGACTTCGTTTTGGCAGAAAGGAGCAGAAATTATGGTTTTGCTCCTCCTCCATGAGCACGTTAACAACTCCCAGCAGCGCTCTGCGTCCTCCCAAGTGACCAGCAGTTGTTTGAAGCCTTTAGTAGGTTCTGAATTTTTAAACAGAGATGTATTCTCCTGAGTGTTTACAGGGCATTAAGTAAACATTAAACTTTTTAGCAAAATGTAGAAACACTGAAAACCACCTCGGTTACTCAGCTTTCATTTATACAGCACTGTGACCTCTCCATCCCAGGGGGCTGTAGAAACAAGACTGAGATACTAAATTAAAAAATGCGCCTTTACAAGAAAAACAGGGATGACTCCACTGCCTTTTGGCAACCTTCAAAAGCAAGAACAGCAACAAAAATGATATAAACCCTCTTTCACTTCATTTTACAGATTACTTTTTCATTTCATACCAAAGCAAAAGCAAAACATTGCAGGAGGACAGAAAACTGGACCACATCCAGGTTTGAAGGCTCTGCCTTCTTCTTAAGACATATTACTCGGGAAATCCTTGAGGTTAACCAGTTTGAGCCAGGAAACGACCCTCCCCAGCGGACAAAGTAAAAAGCAGAGAGTTTCCTGGATGCAAGGTAATCCCCTCTTCCCAAGTCCCCACAGCAGATTCACTGACCAACAAGGAAGCAATTCAGAGGTGCCAGATGCTCTCCCGAGTCGAGAAAGCCTTGCTGAAACTTTCCTGCTTCTCACATCGTGCTGACGCTCTCCTTCGTTAGCAAGGCACATCTTTCCTTGTCAAGTTTCTGCTTGGTCCCAGGCACTAATGAGAGGCTGACAGGTAATCATTTAAAACTGCATTTGCTCTAACGTTATAAAGTTATTTACTATCCACCTGGTGCAAATCTTACTGCAGACTACGGAAAAACACCTAACAAGGCTCGGATCAGGCTCCCTGCTATTTGTTTCATGCCCGTAGTGGGGGCATCCTCGTGTGGGGAACTTGAAATTTAAAGCATACGAAAATATCTTGGGAAATCCAACAGAAGTTAGGAAGTCAGGCGTAATTTTTATTTATATGTACGTCTATAAAAATTAAGCTTTCTCCTCTTACCGTAAGAGATTTTCTCTGCACCTTGAGAGACAGGCTGAAGACCGAGTGTATTTCACATTACGGAGGCCCCAGGCAGCCCACGTTTGAGGGCAGTGAAGATGCAAGCCAGCTTGTAGTTATTTACTATGGATCTTTTCTTCTCAACACCAGATTCTGAACCGCAAATCTGGGGCCCTGGGCAGATCCCGGCACTCACTGCTAACAAGGCACGAAAACAAAAGCAGGAGGAAGAGAAGCCATCCATCTACGCCTAGAGCCAAAGGCATTGTTCCTGACAAATTGCTTGACTAGTTTATCTTCCTTGTGCGTGTAGCACAGTTCTCTTAAATTCTTTTTCCGCTGCTAAACCCCACTGTGGTTCTGGTCACTCGCTGAAAATCAAGCCGAGAGGCTGCTTGTGATGGAGCACAGACACGGGGTATTGTTTGAGTACAGCATGGTGCTGGACCCAGGGCCTGCCGTGATTAATTGCAGAAACTGGAATTGTTATACAAATACTTTTAAAGGAGAATTTGATTAAGCTTAAAAATTGTCTTCTCAGAATATTTGTACCAGTGAGACTTGGATCGTGCAAGGAAGAGAGAACCAGCCATGCAGCAAAAGGGAATTAGCTTAAATAGAATATCCAATTAACTGCTTTGGGTTTTTTAATAGTTGTTTTGAATTTACTTTTTTAAGGGAGGACATTAACAGCTCAACATACTAATCAGAGGTGTAAAGCTACTTTTGGCGTCAGAAAAGCTGTCCCTAATGTTGTATTCGAAAGACCAAAAATGTTAGGAAACACATTCAAAAAATAACAGTTTTGGCCCTAGTGAATGACAAGAGTTCTACCCCGAGCTGTCTCTTCCAGAGAGGCTGGACACAGGGGCCAAGAGAGTGGAAAATTGGATCCAGTGAGGTGTGTCCTCTGCCATACAGTTACATTTCTAGAGTCTTGAAAAGCCACAGGGGAGCTAGTTCTATTATCAGTAGCATGTTTCACAAAGCAACCAAATTTGGGACCTTCAGGAAGACATACTTGTTTAGGAGGCCCAGAAGTTTCCACCTCTGTCCCAGATTTCCCACTGTATCTCGTGGGAGGAAGGAGATTTAATCCTCTTTCACAAGGAAAGAACACAGGACAGGAGTCGGGACCCTTCCTGCGGGAAGGCAGAAGCAATTCAGTTACCAGTGGTGGAGAGAAGCCCACAGGACATGCCATGCTACAGTTTGGGGAAACTCAACATCCAGTAGTTACTGGAATTAAAATAAACAAGATCCTTCAAGCCAATCTTTCCATCTGGGAACCCAGTTTCTCTTACATGGGGAAAATGAAAACATAGGCCAACACAAAATGCCCAAAACAACACAGCAGGAACTTCTGGGGATCTGCTGGTGCTCCTATGAATGCTCTTCCAAGCCTCCCCACACCAGCAGCGAGGTCCTGGGTCTAGCACTGGCAGAAGGAGCAGTCACTTCATCCCAGCAGCAAGTGGCTAGGCTACTGTGGGCAGCGGTCCAGGGTAGGTAAGATGACTGGAGTGAGTCAAGGCTTCTTCAAATCAGCTTCTGTACCCAAAATAGCATGGGCAAAATCCAGACCAGAGTGCCACAATGCAACTTTTACTTGGCCAAGGGCACTTCTTGTCTCCTTCTACACCAAAGCTCTAGTGGGAAGAATTTTCAGTTCAGCTGAGTTCAGCTCAGTAACCGTGGCACCCCCTTCATATACTTTAAGAATTTAGGATTACTGGAGATTTGTCCCCAGACCTGGAAGAAAGACCTCAGTAAAGCTATGAACAGGCTAAAATCCAGCATAGTTTTTCCTCCCACCAACATTACCTTTATCTTAACCTGTGACCCCCAGAGTGCCATCTACAGTGTTGTGGTTTTGGCCAGTCAGAATGACAGATGGCCCCTCCCTCCCCGCTCTAAGAAAAAGAGAGGAGAGGAAGAGATTAAAGAGATTTAGGAGTTTAGGAAAAAAACAAAACTACTTTAATGAAAATATAAATAAATAATGAAATAATAAATAATAAAAATGGAAAGAAAAAAAAAAAGGAAAAGAAAGTATACAGTATATACAAAAATGTATGATCACGTCGCCAGCAGGCATATGGAAAAGTTCCAAACTGAACTCGGTGTCCAATAGGAGCTGAATTTCAGATCTGGAGTCAAGAATGCTCGGATCAGGATCAAAGGCAGATGAACAGACAGGGTCCTCCTCGGACATTAGCCATCAAAGGAAGAGAGTTAACCATTTATCCCTCAGCTTTTATACTGAGCATGATGCGGATGGGATGGAATACCCCAGTTGGTCAGGTTTGGGTCACTTGTCCTGTTCATACCTCCCTACCCGTGTGACCCCTCTACGCTTTTCCACTTCCAAACCTCCAATGGGGCAAACAACGAAATTCCCTGACCTTGGTTGTTCTAGCAATAGGTGTAAGCAAGGGCCTCTCTGCACCATCAGATACAATCAGGTCTTATCACAGTGAAAGTGAACAGTTTCTGAACTTTGTGCTGTTAATTTCAGAGTTTAGTTAATTAGAAGAGGTTCAGCTAAAAAAGTAAAATTACTAAACAGAAAATTGGTTCTGTTTTACCTCAAGCAGGACATACAGAGAACAGGCACGACCCCCAGCCCTTCTTCCACCTGCCCGAGCAAGCCAACTTCACTGGGTGCCCTCCTTCCATTTCCATCTCCTCAGGCAGACCCATCTTCCAGAGGATGAACCAGGATTGCACACAATACCCCGGAGGAGCTCTTCAAGACCTTGGTATGTTGGCATCAACCATTCCTCATCCAGCTGGAGGTACGATGCCCAGCACTGCAGTGAGTGGTCCAAGTCCTTGCCTTCTCCTGGGGTTAAGCCCGGGCAGCCACGGCACCGGTGTGGTTAATGCCCGGCTTCCACATCCCTGACAGAGCTCTAGGCTCTGCCTACAATCTATAATAAGGAGAGAAATAAGCACTTTCGGGATGTAATACATTAGATCAGTTTTCAACATCTAATTTAGGATTAAATTAATTACACCCTAGAAAAGCTTATTTCTCTCTAAGGGATTCTGGATGGTGAGCTCAGGCAGTGATATCCGTATCCACTGATGAATCCTGCCCCTTGCAAGAGGCTTGTACCCAACTAGTCATTCTCTGGCAAATCTACTGCAACCATTCTCCTATTTCGTTAATTCACCTAATTCTCCTTTCCATCACGATTTATTCTAAACCTTGAATACACAAAGCAATATCAAGAAGCCTGCACCTGCCTGGATCTCCTATTCATCTTTTTCTTCTAGAAATCAGTTTAGCTTTGTCTTTCATATGGCATCATCTTCCATTTTAATGCTCATTCAGGTCTTGCTAAGCCATTCCGGTGCAGACGGGAAAAGTTCCTCCTAATTGACAGGCAGATGTTTTATTTCCATCGTTCCACACATCTCCTGTTCCAAGCTACCATACTGAAAACAGAGTGTCGACCCAGAACCAGCACAAACACCTTGACCTCTCCCTCACCATCGCTTCTGGCTGGGAACAAACAGAAGCCAGCATGACACACAGCAGTTCTTCTCTTATTCCTATTTCCCGATCTCCCAGTGAAACCCCCTTGGCTGATCAGTGTTTTTCCCCATCTTACAGGTCCCTGCCCTTTGCTGCCCTTGTCAGGCTGCGCCTGCAGCCTCCTTCCGTGCAAACCTCAACCCTTGCAGCAGGGGAAACTTCCAGGTGATTTCTCCATCTTTAACAAAAGTTCCAACCTCCTATATGCTACTGTCCTCAAGATTTCCCTTCTTGATGACTTCAGAAACTAGTTTCCTCTTAATATTTTACAGTAATTCTCTCCTACAGCCCTTCCACAGCAAAAGTGAACAATTCCTCTACCACTGTCAGCAGGGCCTCTGCTGAGGTGTCGGTGGTTGTGTTCAGTTGGGGTTTTTTTTGTGGTTGTTGTCCTTTGTTTCGACATACACACACGCACATTTTGTTTATGGTTTACTAAAAGCAAGACCAGAAATTTCATTTGCTCTTCTTAGTTCCAAGACTGTTTGGGTGGATCAGCACAAGTGCTGTTTTAGAGGGGAAGGAGATCATGGGTTTGATACCCAGCTCTCTCTCGAACAGCACGCTGCGTTTTTCAGACAGTTCATGAGATAAAATCCATGCTTATTATGTTATTTCAATAAAGCTGGGGATCAGATTAAGATCTCAGCAGGCAAGCAGCACCAACACTGAACTCTTCCATTTCAGCCTGAACCGGAGGAGGCAGCTCCCATCCCATGGGAGAAGCACTCGGTGATGCTGTGCTGCTCATGCTCCACAGCTCGCAGGGATGCCTGGAAGACACATGGCACACGTTCTGGGTATCTACACATATTCCCATTCTTAGTTAAGTTCCAAAGCTTAATTAAGGTCAGACTTTAAGTCTCAACCACAGCAATCACTGGAGTGCTGATGCCTTAAGCCACCAACACTGGAAATTACCGGTTTATTTGTTTATGTAGGGAACGGTCTATCAGGAATAACAAATACACCATTTTAACTCCATTCAGCATTTATTCAACACTGCATTCCCATTTACAAACATAAACCATTGCCAGGTAGAAACACAGCACCTGTGTTTTTAAGAACCTATTTTTGGGCAGAGGAAGTCCCAGTTCCCTCACCTGCTTCTGCTCACTCATTGAAAGGATGGAGAAGTTTCTTTGTTTCTCTCTGCTTTACTCAGGGGGCGAGGGGGCACAGGGGCAGTGAAGGCTGATTTGGGTTGAAGGTTAAGGGCTGAAAGATCTTCAAGTCAAAAAACTTGCCTTAAAAAGTGCATTACTGTTGTACAATACTGCTACCCTCTTCACCAGCACCAGGAAAATTATCAAGGGGGTCTCACTCCGGTAAGGAAACACCCCCAGCTCTTCAAAACCACTCTGTGCTTCCAGAACCCCGAGCCCATCTCCCTCCCCACCCGCTTTTGCTTTACAACACAGAAAGGCATGACTAATTCCTGCCCTCCATACACTTCAGCACTGGAAACCACCACAGAATCTTGCTGCATTTCCAGGTTTCTTGCTGTTCTGCTGCATTTAGCGTATGGGAGCAAAGCTGAGATCTCCTTGTCATTTGTCCTGCGCTAAAACCCTGGCTCGGGAAGCACCACTGGTACCCGGCGTACCAGAGTTGAGGGTAACAACCCAACACAAAGCATTTCCCCCCCCAAATGCCCTGTAACATCTTACCTGTGCTTCTACATTTAGTGCTTCCTTGCACCCAGCATGGGAAGAAGCAAATATTCCCTTCCTGAAAATCCCAAGGTGCGAAGTTACCTGCCAGTTTGAGCATTCATGACAGCAGCACCTGCACGCTGCCAAGCCTCAGGGGCAAGAGTCATCTTTTCCCAGGTATTTCCATCGCAGGACCAAGATGATGATCTCGTTACATTGCACGGGTAAGTGCTAGCCCTTGGCATGCAGCAGACAGGAGTGTACTCCTCAGGACACTCCTCCACTCTGCGCTTTCCCCTCTACTCTGCACTTGTGAGACCCCACCTGGAGCACTGTGTTCAGTTCTGNTAGGGAGAGGTGTCCCTGCCCAGGGCAGGGGGGTTGGAACTTGATGATCTTTAAGGTCCCTTCCAACTCTGACCATTCTATGATTCATTCTATGACATTAGCAACGACACCATCAGCTTGTCCCCATCCATAACCTATGATCTAAGCTCCAGCTCAACCCCTGGAGACCAGCATCCTGGTCCCACTGCTTCCCAAACCCACGAGCCACGTCACATTGCCGGTGCCAGCCGGGATCTCACACAGGCAGGGGAAGGAATATGTCACACCACCAACAAAAAAAGGAGCAGCAGCTTCTCCACATCCACGGGGATGGATTGCACGGGGCAGTCCCAGCTGCCAGGGATCCTCCAGTTTCCCAGGACGGGGACAACTCTGCCCAGTGGTAATTAACCTGCACCCCAACAACACTGATTATGAGATACAGGGAGGGACAAGTTGCAGTGGGTTCTCCTGACCAAAATTTGAAAGGTAGGAGATCAATTACGTATCAGAACCACGTTTCACATCAAGAACATTTTACTACATGTTTTATTACATCAATGGCTTGAAAAAATTTTTATTTGATGTCAGCAAACATTGGAAATCATAGAAAAATGAGTTATGTAGAATTTCACAAAGGAATTTACCCCACTATAATTCCTCATACAGTAAAATAATTCAAAACCAAATGTTACTTTTCAGTGGCTAAGCAATTTTATAATGCTATGAACATTCATCACAGTAAGTGTGCTGAATAATAGAAAACAGGCAAAAAAGACATTTAAAATATTACTTACAACATACTTTCTTTAAAATCCCAACAAGTATTTTATCACTCCAAAAGCTATACAGCATTTCCATTATATTTGCAAACTTAACCTTATACATCTTTTAAAATCTTGAAAAAACTTCTTTTAAGCAATCTATAAGCAGTTAACAAAATTGATAAAATCTACATAATGGAATACTATACACTCCAGTATAAATTTTATTTTAGGAGAATATGAATGTAAACACTCATTATTATACAACATGCATAGACTATACTGACCTTCCATCTTCTGAACTGTAACTTTCACTGCAATTGTGCTTTACTATCAACAGGAAAAGCTGCATTAATCCAGGGAGTGGCAGAAAGTATTTGCTTTAGGGGCATTGCACAAGATCACTAGATTTTGACTCGGTGAAGACAAGCTGGAGCTAATAAAAATCACTTACTTTATTTTATTTTTAAAAAGAGTAAATATCAGGCCCCTCATTGCTGAATGGGCTACAGGTCATTTTACACGGATTTGAAAAAAAATGCATTTATCAGAAAAAATCTCCTATGATATTTCTGCGCTTCATTGACTTGGGAGATTTATGCTCACAAACCCAGTGACCAAGTTAGTATAATGCACTGTCTGGCTCATATTTGGTGTGCAAGAATACCAACAGCATATTTCGAGAATAAAAACTGAAATTTAAAGTGACAATGAGCATCTTTTAATCTAACGTCTCAGATGTATTCGTACAGGAAAGAAAAATGTTTGTCAGGACGTTGCTTTAAGAGAAGAAGAGTTTCACTCTCGTATTAACTATTAAAAAAGTGTTCTAGTGGATTTGAATGGGGTCTTCCTGGTTGCAAACTTGTAAAAATATATTAAGAATTCATTATCCCCATTGGTATTAAATAGATCAAGACACAACCATTGTGGCTGCACTACCAGTTATGGCTACTATGGTCTTAAGCGTCTGATTGTACATTGTTGCTGTATTGTTAAGCACAACTGAGGCATGGATTTAGGGTTTTTTTTCCCTTGGTTATAAGATTATTTTACAAAAATTGATCACTGTTTCAAACCAGTTAAACACGAATATTCAAGTAACAAGGTTGTTTGAATGGAGAAGCGGAAAAAAGAAGTTACCTAGCACTTTACACAACTACAGAAAAATTAAATAGAACAAATGAACTTTGTTTATGCATATGCAATACACTTTTATATCTTTAAGATTTCTAAAACTAAAACTTAAACTATCATTTTCTTGAACGATACCATATTTTGCACAATAACTTATACTTAGGAGAAATAATTTCCCATTTTCCACAAAATATATATAATTATGACATTCACATTGGTAGTTTAAGAAACAAAATTTAAGTGAATATTCTATCTTACGCAGTTATCTTTGTGGACCCTTCTAATTAGAATGCAACCAGTTGATGTATCTAATGCTTGACCCATTTCAAAAAAGGAAAAAAGAGGGTCTTCACCTAAACAAGACCAAACCATTGAAACTTTCAAAAGCTAAAATTATTTCATCACATTTAAAAAGATAGTTAAAGAGAATGTAAAAAACTAAACGTTTAAAATACAGTGCTATTATATTGTATGTATCAACTACAATAAGATAGCAGTCAACTGAAAAGTAATTAAACAACTTTTTTCTTCCTAATATCATGAATTATACATGTTTCCCCCTACCCCTTGGGGATGAAGCCAAAACACAACTTTTCTGATCACAAGATGGACAGATTTGAGGGCAAAAACCGATGAAAAGTCCTCACGGGGAACTCAACTCGCCAGCAGAAGCCTCTCCTGAGGAGTTTCCCCAGCTGGGATGGAAGCTCACACAAACCCTTTCGCACTGGCGAGGTCCTGTCTCTGTGCATTGGTACCAGCAGGAGGTTTAATACTAGAGTATTTCTAATGAATGGCATTGCTTTATACCACAACTGCCAGCTGAATTCACAGTGCTATTTGCCTGTCTCTCACCCTTACTCACACTGGCTAACAACTAGTGTCCTTTCCCACCAGAGGTTCCCAACTCCAACTCTCACAGGACTGAAGGAACGTCCTCAGAGCCACAACAGAGCTGCCAAGTTCATGTCAACATCTGTAGAGACTCTGCTTGGGATGACAGGTTTCCAATACAGAGGAGAGGGAATAGATCCCTTCCATCCTCCCATCACCTCAAAGGATCTCTGGAGCTACCAGAATGAAGCTGCCCAGAAACAGCTGCAAAGTGGCTGAAACGGGCCCTTTTTGGGCTCCACGCTCCAGCTCACCCTCAGAAATACCCAACTGCTCCTTCACCTGTGTGCTGTTGCTTGATTTGTGATGTTGAATTACTATCCTCACACAATGCCCAAGGAGGAAACCACCTTGGCAGTACAGGAGGCCACCTCCTCTGCCCTTCCTTGGGTGGTGCCTATGCTGCAGGAGGCACAGACAGTTGGCCCCATGAGCCAGCTGGCATTAGCCCACCTAATTTAGGGACAGAGAACAGAGCCCACACAGCACGGCACAGCCCAGCACCAAGTTTGGGGCTAGACCCTGAGCTGCAGTACCTCAGGTGCAGGCCAGGACATGGACTAGCTCATTTCAGGTTGTGTTAAGAGGCTGGTGCCATACATTGCTGTGTGCCATCTTGGCCCGAACCTCTGTAGAGGAAGAGAGGCAAAGAAGATCCTTTTTTCCTCACTTGCAAAGACACCTGGTGGTTTCTTCCAACACCATGAAATTAACCATTTTTAAATGCTTTGTGACTAGTGTTATTTTGCAGCTTTCCACTGGAAAAGAAGTCATTACTGTTGCTTCTAGCTTCTCTGAACGCTGTCTGCTCGGCAGGCAGCAACTACCTCGTTCAAGGTGCAAAGTCCTCAGATAGGACTTTGAAGACCAGCCCCAGTTCAAGCCAGCTGGGTGAGCCACAGCACAGGTCATCCGAGCAGAGGACTGGGGATCCAAAAGCTGCATGCACCAAGTATTTGGAAAAGCACCTCTTAGATTTTAAATTGCATATTTTGGTTCAGAACATGAAAGCGATGTGTGCTTCAGAAGGGTTAAAACGGCCAATGAAATTAACCCAGTTCTTCTCCATTAAATTTCCCAGAGACCAGAAACTACCTGAAGGTTGGATTTGGTGCTCCAACCCTCATCCAGACTTCCCATGGGAGAAGTCGTTTGATGTCTTTGGCAAACAGCGCTCTGAAGAGGAATGAGACACCGGGACAGAAAGTGACCTATGGTAGCCAAATGCAAAAAGGCACATATTCCAAAAGGAGAGGCACCAGAGAAAGTTGTTTTGACTTAATCCCGCAGAGGATCAGGAAAAAGAAAGTTGTGTAGCACTCATTTAACAAGTTACAATGCAAATGCTGAATGCCAGGGGTTAAATAGCGTATCAAACAGTTTCAGGTTACGTATTCCCTTTTGCACTAAATAAAAGCCATTAAAATATACAGGAATAAAATGCTCAATTAGGGAGCTTTCTATGAAGCAAGAACACACAAATACAGCGGAAAGAATTGCACTGACCAGAAGTGTAATGAGTTACGGTTACAACCTTGGACTGACCAGACCTTTAGAAATAACATTTCCTATCACTTTGCATTATTCAAGATCGCTTGTTAACATGCCTTGTCATTTCAGAACAAACCTGACACCACTGGCATGTGCACCGGCCTCTCCTTTATAGAAAGCTCACTAATAATAGTGTCATCGTAAGAATACACAGGAAGCGGAGACCACGAGGCCATGCAGCAATATGTACTTATACCCTATGGACCAAGTATTATAAAGAACTCCTAACGTGTGGAGTTACTGTGGGGCTGGCTAAGGAGCTCCTTGCTTTGCAGGTTGGTCAAAATTTACAGCCAGGTGTTTACTGGTTCTAGGAATCCCCGTGCTTTTAAGCAGGACGTTGATGAAATGGAGAGCTGAGCTACCTGGGTGCTTTTGAAAGAAAGTGGAGGCAGTATGGAGGAATGAGGGGAGATTAAGGCAGATGTAGCACAGGACTGGAAGCGTTTGCCTTTTTTTGGTAATAGCTGCTTGTCCACAGATATGATGCAGATGGCTGTCTGAGGTTTGCTAATACCTGATATCCTGGATAACACAGTAGTCAACACAAATTGTTCTAGGCTACAGCACCTTCTCACGAAGCAGATGCATATCTGACATCAAGAACAGAAGTAGCCTGGAGGGAAGGGGGAGGGGGAAGAAAAAGGAGATGTTTAGTTTAAAAATGAATACACATAGGCCTTCTTGCATCTCCAAACTTTACCCCAGATCCACAATATTAAAAATGACAAAAAGGACAATCCTGGCATATGGGAGGAATTGCAGCATCTTCCCTTATTCTGAGCCACACTAGGATTTGTTGGGAGTACAAACATACAAGAATCAAGACTGAAGTTGAGGCCACTTTGTAATCAGCAGTCTCACCTCCCCCCTTCAAAAAAAAACCCCAAAACCAGAACTGTGGCCACTTGCTATGAAAACACACTGAAGGGGAAAGCCCAGAGCAGTCTGAGAGCTGACGAAGCTTTTACTAGGCTGGCAGGCAGGCAGACAAGGCATGCCAGGGAGAAAGCACCTGAGGGACTTCAGGGTTAGGCCAGCAAAATCTTTCCCTGGCTACCATTAACTGAGCCCACCTGGCTTTGAGCAGCCACCTGTGCAAATGCTTGTGATAATCCCGATGACATTTCACTCTGCCCCCAGAACTGCTCAGACAGGCACCCTGTCAGCACCGTGCTTATGTTACCTCTGAAGGCAGGAGCACCACATTTATAGCCAGCCTGAGAGGCAATGTCTGATGTGCCCAAGAGAGCATCGTGGCCATAAGATGTCCACTGTGCAACACTCTTGTGTCCCTTCCTTGCCCATTTTTATTAAAAGCTGCAGGCTTGGTTACTTAAACCCCACCACACACACACACACACACACTGCCAGCACCTTCCTCCTCCCAGCCAAGACAAAATCACAGAATGATACGGGGTTGGAGGGGACCTCTGGAGATCATCTAGTCCAACTCTCCTGCCAAAGCAGGTCCTCCTACAGAATATTGCACAGGAACATCTCCAGGTGGGTTTTGTCTCCAGATACACAGACTCCATCACCTCTCTGGGCAGCCTGTTCCAGGGCTCTGCCACCCTCAAAGTGAAGAAGTTCCTCCTCACGCTTAGACGGAACTTTTTATGTTCAAGTTTGTGCCCATTTCCTCTTGTCCTCTCACTGAGCACCACTGAAAAAAGACTGGCCCCTTCCTCTTGACACCCACCCTTTAGATATTTATAGGTAACGATGAGATCCCGCCTCAGTCTTCTCTTCTCCATACTAAACAGACCCAAGTCCCTCAGCCTTTCCTCCTAAGACAGATGTTCCAGGCCCCTAATCATCTTTGTGGTCCTTTGCTGTACCCCCTTCAGCAGTTCCCTGTCCTTCCTGAACTGGGGAGCCCAGAACTGGACACAGTACTCCAGATGGGGCCTCACCAGGGCAGAACAGAGGGGGAGGATAACCTCCCTCAACCTGCTGGTCACACTCTTCTTGATGCACCCTAAGATGCCATTGGTCTTCTTGGCCACAAGGGCACACCGCTGGCTCACGGTCATCCTGTTGTCCACCAGGACTCCCAGGTCTTTTTCCTCAGAGCTGCTCTCCAGCAACACATCAGTTCCTGGTGTCCAGAGTAGGCTTCATCACAAACCACAAGCCACATGGTGCTAGCGTAAGGCACGCATGGCATGTCACAGCTGGCAGCTCACTGCCACTCTGCCTGGCTTCTGCCTGTGTCAACCTGGTACACCCAGGCTCTGCCCTCATCCCATACTGTTCTGCAGGGCACAATGTACAGCCCAACTGCCATAATAGCTGCCTTTTCCAGGCTTAGCAACTATTCCCACCACCCCGTTGCTTTGGTCCCTTTCCCACCACTCAGTGCTTGCTTGGCTCCAGCCCGGGCACTTCCCATCACTAGTTTGGGGATCACGACTGCTGCTTCACCAGCTGTTTCACCAGACACTGTCATCATATCACTCTCTCTCTCCTCCTCTGCTAATTTCCTTGGGATCCTCATCACTCCAGTATCCACACACTTGTCACATCAGCACACTCCAGTTACTCTTGCAACCACTTGCTTCCTAGCTCAAGCAAGGCTCCCCCCAAACACTTTTTTTTTTTCCCATGCTAACTTTCAGGAACAAGGGTATATTTGAAGCCAGGAAGAACCTCAGGGGAAATAATCCCCACACTGCCAACAGATACAGCTCTAGGTTCACAGGAAGATGCAGTGACATGGGCCGCTGGTCTTTCCAGTGGCTGGCTATGTACGAGGATCACTGCTTCTTTGCTCCACTACTCAATTCTGAAAGAATGAGACAATTTCACTTACACCCTTGTGAGAATGCAAGTTTTTCGAGTTTGGTTTTGTTCATCTGTCATACTATTGGACCTAGTCCCCAAATAGAAGCATCTTTGAGTGAGGATTTTTATTGTGAGGATTTGTGAAGCCTCAATGACAACGTACAAGTGAGCCAACCATCAGCAGGGCAACAAAAATATGCAGTACACCAAGAAGCCTTTAGTCCACGTGAGACCAAAATTAACCTTACACTGTTGACTGTGGTTGTATTTAGAAGCTACAGCTTCTGTGCCAAGTTGTCTTACAAAGTTAGGTCAAAGGGAGTCCTAGATCAAACATTTCTAACACGCAAGCCTCTAAGCAGGGTTTTCTTTTGCAAGATTGTGTTAATATTACATTTCTGTAACTAACTTTCATTCTCTGCAGTCTCTTAGTTAACTTCAAGCACACACTGTCTTTGGAGAAGTGTTAACTCCATGAAGCTACATCAAGGAGAGGCTGTTTCTAATACAGCAGTTTCTGTGAAGACAGAAATAAAATCAAGGGAACTTGGTCTCCCTAATTCCAGAGTTAACAGTCTCACACACTCCCCTTCTTTATAGCTTTTTTCCCTTCCCCTGAGTGAAACCACTCTGTTGCCAAATACAAAAGAGCGAGCTTTGCCTCAGAAGATTGCACGGTCCCACAAAGCCAAACCTAGAACAGCTTGGAGAACTGAGTGCAGGGAAAACATCCAAGTGAGATAAAGAAGTATTGGATTTCGGCAGCAACAGGCATTAAAATGTCCATGTGCTGATGAGACACAGATACTGTCAGAGGGCTGCAAATTAACTGTGCTCTTTCCACTTTCATACAGGTCTGGAATTCCCAAAATCAGTACTGGAATCTGTATATCCAGAGGAAGTGAAATATGCTCAGATTGAAGATTGTCAAAAATCTATCTATCTGAACTCAGCTCAGATTGGGAATTTTGTGTGATTTTTAAATTGGATTTACCTCATCTTCCTCTTCGGACATTTTAGTGGAATTATCAGGGGATTTTACAGGCTTCTGGCTATTGGTTCCATTTGTCTCCTCTTTGCCGTGCTCTGCCTCCCATTCCTGTAGAACTTCATCTATGTTGAATCGACGTCGGTAATTTACAAAAAAGTTTTTCACTTGCACCACAGATTTGTTTCCAATCACGTCAGAGATTGCCTGAAAGTCTCGGCCGTATTTCCTGATTGCTAAAAGTGACAAAAAGAAAAACAAAAGCAACGTGTTATTCCCACAAAGACCACAAATCAGGCTCAAGCCACAGCATAAGGATTCACAGCTGAACTTCAGTCAAGGTTTCAAGCCTTTCTCAGATTAATCGAGGAATAACAAAGAGTCTAAACTGTGCAAGAGACACAATTAAGACTAGCCCTGGAGAAGAGAAGAAAACAGAGGTGTAGTAAAGATGGGCAGAACCAAATCTAAAAGACCTGTGTAAATCTGCCTGTGCTACTTGAGAAGTTATGCAGGCAAACATAGTAGTGACTCCAGTAAAGCTTCACTTTCTGAAAGCTTGGAGAAGCGGAGATTATTCACAAACATTCATATGGTGCAATTTATACTGCCTGGGGAGTGGGGGAATACTGCTTCCTTCTTCAATTCCATTCTTTGGGCACTAGTACTAGTACACGGTAACATGAAAATCTTTCATTAGTCACTAAAGGGAAACACAGCTCTCAAATGCAGCAGAGTTTTGATTATCACCAACTGAAGTACAAATAGATTCTGTAGTGCTGTACCTTGCACAGCAAGAAGCTGCTCATCTGTGGTCCAACGTGCATTAAATTTCTGAACGACCTAAACCAAAAAAAAAAAGCCAAAATAAAAAGTCAGTTAACTTCATTTCTGTCAGCAACAACTTTCACTTGTATCTGAGCTCACAAAAACACAAGGAATTAACTGTTAGTCAAACTATATCACTCCTTTCAGTAGCAATGTTTTCAACATAAAGAACTGTGTATGGCACTCATTCAGTTAACTGTGACATACATTATGCCTGTAACTCACAGTAATACAAAAGGAGGGAATGGTCTGAGCAGATAACTGAGAGCCACGCTCTTCCAAAGCACCTACTTGTCTTTATCACAGACACCCTCTGTAATCTTGGTCAAATTATTTCCAGCACAAGGTACCAGAGTCGGAAGGAAAACAGGAAAAGCGCCAGGAGAAAGATGGGACATTAACATCCTCTCCTACAGTTGTCAGTATTTAGAGTTAAGCAACTACCTCTTTTATGAGGGTGCATGGATACAGCACTGACAAAACATGGTATATCTGGGACACCTGTCCTTCTGTTAGAAACCCCTTTTGTGTGTTAAACACTGCTCTTAATTTCTCCCACTTCCATTACACAACAACAGCTGGAAGGTAATTGTCTTGATTCACACTGACAACCAACTGGACTTTGGTCCCAGTTTACTGGACACACGAATAGCCCTGGTATGTAAACACAGATTAGCATTTATCCCCACAATAAAGAAGGGTCAGAAAGTGATCCTACCTCTGGAAGTCTATATTGTTCTATACCACCTTCAAGTTTTTCTTTGAGTGCGCTGTTTGTCTGTTTGATATTCTGAATCTGAAAAGAAAATTTCATCCCTTCAACAAGGATTTAAAAAAATATAATCTTTGGACAAGCCTTCTTCCAGCAGCCCCAGCAGGAACTCTACCAGCTAAGCAATTCAGTTTTTTTTTCTCAGTCTCCATACTCCAAAAAGACAATTTGTTACATTGGAGTAATGGAATGCAGGAGCAGCTGGAACATCAGGAGATCCCACTTAAATTATTCTATCCTGCCTGGGAGTTATTTGGAGCAAGAACTGCCCCAACATCCAGGTCCCTATGAAATCCAGCATAAAAAGAAAGGCCCTGTTCACAGCAGGTAATGAATCAAAGACTGCTTGAGAGCTCCGCTTCTCCCAAAGTACCAAGAAAAAGGCTTCAGGCCAAAATACCAATTCTATTAAGTTTAATAAAGAGCTTGAGCCAGATCTCTGCTTTAGAAAAAGTGAAAATGTTCAGATCTAGGAAACAGACTCGTGTAGTAAAGCTGTCTTTGCTAACAGATATTTGAAAAACATTTGTTTAAAAGAGAGAGCCATCAGGAAAGCAAAAGGTACGTAGGAAAGTTTGTATGATGCTTGTCTAAAAAAGACTAAACCAAACATATCTGACTGTTCCAAAAGTACCATATAAAAAAGCAAAAGAAAACGACTGCTGCATATGGAAATCAGATACTGCTGAAACCAATGTCATCTGACAGAAGTTCAAAGTTAAAACACAAGGAACTCTGTACAGCAAGAAATACCAAGCACCAGCAAACGTTCCTTTGAGTCAGTGCCATGGACTTTTCCTCGCTTCACTTTAGGTATAAAGTCAGTTTGTTCATCTAACAAAAATAAGACAGACATAAAACACAGGGCTGCATTAATTTACAGCACAAGGCTAACATCTTATCAATTAAGTCACATAATGACGTGCATCAATCACTGTCAAGATACAAATTCCTGTGAACTTTGAAGGCTGTGAAGGCAAAACAGCAGTTATTCTTGAGCTATCCCATCCATACCTGTCGTTTGATTGAGACTAATTCCATGTCCAGTTGTCTGAGTACAGTGGTAGCAGCTGTTGCATTGGCGGAAACGGCCTCCACATCTTCTTGGGAAAGGAACATTCCTTTGGGAGGTTTCCTCTTCGCTCTGTTCTTGGCCTGTGTACTGTGCTTCTCCTTCTTCACCTGAGGAACAGTTTCAGCGGGCGGCACCTGGCAAACAGCAGTCATTTTAAAAAACTAAGTGATCTTTAAAGGTTTCCAACTCAAACTATCCTGTGTTTCTACAACTTTTAGTCATCGTCAAGGTTGGAGAATGGAAAAGGTACCTTGTAGACAGGAAGATATTTTTGTTTTAAGTGGCATGTCATACAAACACTATTAGAAACCTCTCCTCTCTTCTAGGCAGCTTCCAGTGTTTACAGACATACTGGTTGTCTTCTCTGCCCACTTTCATTTGGGAGAGATGTCCAATTTTCCAGCAGTTAAATAATCTGGTTATTTTCAAACACTCCAAAACACGTCTTCTTGTTTTCATCACCAGGCCTGAACACACCAGTTTAACTGATCACCAGAAGGAAACAAAGTGGAGTTTGGAGACAGCGGAAGAACACAACTAAAGGAGTTTACAGAGACTTGTTTTTCTACGTGTCAAGGGAAGGAATAAACCAAATTTATTTAAAGGCTAAGGATAAAGGAGCGAGGCGACTACAAAGTAATTCCTAGATCATTACGCAGTTTCTTGGAAGCCAAGTTTTCCTGCACAGCACCGACAGATCAACTGTTCCATTAAACTGATGCAGTTTTACCCACAAATGCTCTTTTGGAAACAGGAGTATCTCACACACCACTAATTATTTTTACGCCTTCTGTCTAAAGAAAAGAATGAAGCACATACCTCCAACAGGCTGATTAGCTAGGACGCTATCCTACACATACTTCAAGAGCGCATCTGATTGTTTCATACCAAAACCATTTCTTCCAGAAGTTATTTTCCACAAGCAACTCATACCCAAGATTTATGACCCAGTGGTTGGAGCTTGGCCAAGAACACAGAACAGAAGAAGCGTGATGGGGAGACAAAAAAGTAGAGAGGGGAGGCCACACATCTGAAATCCTCTACTTGATCACTGCCAGCTTTAAACGCATTGGCTTCACTTAGTGCTATTGTTTCCCTCATCATTTGCAGCTACATGTAATTTCCACACAGTTTGCGGCATTTGCTCATTAGCGAACATTAAAACTCTCACATTCAAATCCACACAAGGTTGAGCACAAAACCCCGTGTAATCATGAGGCTTGGCCTCCCAGAGACTGGAGGATGCCAGCACAGCTGCCGACAGATTAAACCTTGCACCCTCTCCATGGGCTCAATGGCCAGAAACACACAGGAGCAGTAACGTAGACAACTGCCTGTTCTCAACCTTCTTCCTTTAGTGCAAAGGACGCTGTGAGAGACAACATCTAAGGCAAGTCTAGGAGCAAGAAATAGCTATTGCTGTTGCAGGATGGATACCCTACTTCTTTTGCAGGAGGGAGTGGGGAGCAGGAGAAACCAGACTGGTTTAGCTCTGAATGAGTGAGGTAAGTTCTGTGCTCTGCCTCAGAAGCCAGCACTTTGATAGCTGAGCCAGGTAAATTATTCAACATAGACCATTTCAGATTTATTCATATTTCATCTACATACAGAACTTCACAGGATCATGCAGTAGTGCCTCACAATAGGTTCAGGCTGTAGGTTGACCAACATGCAGTGCCTGCAGCTCAAATATCCCAAATGTTAAGGAAAATGAAAGCTTCAAATTATTTTTTTACACAGTTCAAAGAATGTGAAGCTCTTTTGTGTTATGGACAAGAAGCCAGAGCTCCAGCAGAATGGTTTTTGACAGCTCCAAATGCCCCCAGGCCCTGGGGATACTGCACAGGCTCTGAAAATTTGAATGTCTACTTGCAAACTCTTGTTTTCCTGACCACACATATCTGTCCACAGAATTAAATCCTGGAAAACAGTGCTGCTCTATTTATTTATATATTGCCACTGCTATCCTGCACACTTCAGTTTACAAACCCCTTCATACAAGCTATGTCCCCTTCCTCAGATTTCACTGCTTAAAAAGAAAAGACCAAGCTATCTCAAGCCACATAAAAGCAGAGGATGAAATGAGCCCTTTCCAGGAACAGGGAAGACATGGAGAAAGCAGCTCTCAATAACGAGCTAGGTATTATGGAGTCACTATCTGAGGAAACCTGAACAGTTGCACTAACACTCAAAGTACTAAAAAGGGAAGATTCTCCCTCCAAAGATCCCCAAAAGAGGAAACAAATGAGAGATTTCAGATAACTCTGAGAAGTCCCAGTATTACTTGGCAAGTCATACAGTAAGTGACATGTCTCAGAGCTAGAAAAACCATCCCTGCAGAGTTGGGACAGGGAGGTTGTTTACGGTAAGAGTCCCGAGCTAGTGGTACATCACCACCCCTGAGCATCTGACCATATCATTAAGAGAAACGTAATGACTCAGAAATAAAATGTTCCTTTCCTGGATACCTGCTCTCTCTGAAGGCATTTTCAATCAGACCCAGGCTTCAGTACTGCAAAATCCAAATCAAATAAACTCTGAAGAGTCCCTACAAGGCTGCTCACCATTGCATACACAGTCAGAACTTCACTGCACACATGGCACAAGTTCTGGTGACCCCTTTCAGATCACTTAGAGTGCCACGGCCTGTATTAGTGTGACAGGGAGGGCACAGGCCCCACATGAGACTTTCTACAAAAATGTCTTGATGGTAGCTATCAGCCATCTGCTCTGCGGTGGCCTTACAAGAGAAGAAGCCAAGTTGGCGAAGAAATGTCTTTCCTTCTTCTGCAACAAGTTCAGAGCACGCCAGCATTGGTAGGGAAGGAAGCAAAAATAAAGGGGATTGAAGGGAGCTCTCCTACAGACGGAAGCTTTCAAAGAGCTTATGGAGAAATCTAAACTCAAAAATTTATTAAAATAATGGGAAGCAAGACACACTGGAGAGCTGCAGTATGCAGCTGCAACTTAGCCAAGAGAGAGCCCTTCCACTTTGGGTGCTGCTAAGGTTTTTAAGAATTCAGCTTCTGGCTAATATGAGTGGCTTCACACCCCTTCCGCTCCTAGGAAGTCATCAGGGATGCTGGTTCCTTTGGTGGAAGCAACAGCTTGGCTTTTCTGGAAAGTCCAGAGAGCACTCTGGCACGGGTGAGCAACAGACTAGAATGCTGCAATTTTTCAGTTATTTCCGCTCAAACTAATTTATTAGAGGAATTAATCTCACTGACAAAACAGCTACTCCAAGACTTTGGTTTTGCCTGCATGTAATTATATTTTTAAATATTTCTAGTGAGTTTTTCCCACATAGATTTTTTTAAAAATGATAATTTAAAAAAATTTCAAAGAAAATGACTGCGAGAGAAATTAGGCCAAACGGAATCAGGAAAGAAGCTACTTCAAGGGGAGAAGGCCTTTGGGTAAACACCTTCCTGTAGCACTCACACACACATACAACCCACACTGCTGCTGAACGACAAGGCTTTTTTTATTTAGCAATAGATAACCAGCAGGTTATACACGTGAAAATACGTATACCCTTTCCTGTTAAAGGCCATACTAGGTTTTTCAAAACTGTCCATCACATTTGTGTGACTGTTTTTATCCAGAACGCTGTGCCCACTTAAAATGAAGTATCTGAAGTGAGGTACAAGTACCATATTTTAAGGAGACAAAATATTCTGCATGTAAAAATAGGTTAGGGCCCTTCTGCCAGACAAAAAGAACACAAAAGCTTTCTCCTTTACTGTTTCACCACTGTAATTACAATCCTGGTGCCACCAAAATCCTCAGAACCATTGCTGAGGACTTAGAGTCTGAGGTGTAGATAAACGCACCCTTGCTGGTCTATCTAGAACATATTTCCCTACCACTGAGTCATCTCAGTGTGGACTTCTACTCCCTCTCCACGTGGTCATGTTGATTTAAACCATCACTGAAGGTGGTTCAAGCTAACAGGGTCAAAGAGAAAATCCAAGAAACTAGAAGCTTTCACATAGTACATTATCACGGGATGGCAATGTCTTAAATTTTCCTAGCTCCATCCATAGTAACATATTTGTCTTTACTTGTCTTGATCTAAGAATAACTCTGAAGACCATTCTTCTTCTCTTGTATGACAACTATACAGAACACAAATGAAGAAAATTAGATACTGTCAGCTTCTACGTGAAGCAGCTACTAAGTAAACACTTTCATTTGCACAGTAGTAAGAAAAGAATTATACCTCCTTTTTGCTCTCCTTGTTTTGTTCAACTTCAATATCAATAGGGTTATTTCCATTTGCTTCTTCCATTTCATCCTCACTGGAAGACAAAAGCAAACAGTACTGTATTAATTTGTGAGGTTCTCTTTTTCTATCAATAGCATGCTAAAAAAGAAAGGCATGGATGCAATAGCAAGTCCAACGGCTTCCCTTAGTTTTATACCCAGGGTGGTTTTATTAAGGGGTTAGGGTGGGGTTTTTTTGACTGGGAGGGGTGGGTGGTGGTGGAGTTTATTTGTTTTCTTTTTAAGACGAGAAATTCTTCATTGTAAAGATACTAAGTACCATATCTTGTTCAAGAAGATTCTCAGCAGCCTACTGAGGCAAAGTAAGTCTGCTCAGATGAAGGCAAGATACATGAAATTGATTACACACATCATCTTCTGAAGAATATGGGACACGGAGCATTTTAACTTTAGGCAAACCAAGACAGAAACAAAGAGAATTACAGCAAGTAGTTAAAACACAGATTTCATACAATTCCTTAACATTTAGCAAAAGTCTCTCAAGAACAAGCATTAAAAAAAAAAAAAATTGGGGGGTTTTGGTTTTTTTTCAGTAACAGCCTCACATTTCCTTCTCCTCTGGAAAAGAAAAAGAGGGTACAAGTTACAGAAGAATACTAATAGGCACGAAATTGGGGCCTTATTGAAAGGTGACCTTGGCATACCTGGCCAGTTTGGCCTCATTGGAATTTTAATCAGACCTTAAATTGAATATATTTTCACCGTTTATAATTTTTTGTACTGTACACAACTAAAGTTAATTGCTCCATTTGGGATTGTGCCCAGAAAGAGAAGAAATGAGCTGACCTAATCAAAGCTTTTTTTATTATTATTTTTTTAATAGGTTTATTTATTTATTTATTTACTTATTTTGTCATGTCAGACTTTATATAGCCTAGGCCAAGGAACTTTGGATGGTGCAGGTATGTCACAGTGCCAGGCAGGGATGTGTGGAGAAACCCCCAGCAGGAGCTGTGTGATGCTCCTGGGGATCTGGATGCAGCTGGGGTACGTTCCTTCACACAGCGAGCGTGGCTGTGGTGCTGGCCCTTGCTCCCAACTCTGTCCCTGCTCCAGCTACATCCCATGCAAAACATAGCCCAGGGAGGAATGTACTGCTGGGTAGCTTGAGCTGGCGTCCATCTCCAATTGTACAAGCCATTCCTGCTCTTCCCGAGCTGCTTGGCTCACCTGTTGATTCGGAAGGTGTTTGGGTAACCAGGATTCCAAGAAATAAACTCACAAGCACCCCCTCCCAGAGCTGCATAAACAAAGCCCCTCACACACAACTAAGAACAGCTACTGAAAACCTGGTCCCAAACAGACTGGGAGCTATTTTAGCAACCATCTGTGGGGCTGGGGAATTTCCCTGCTTAGCCACAGAAGAGATACCTCAGACTGCTTCTTCTCTTAACCCCATCTTGAAAAGAGCTTCCTCTTGTTCTCACCTCAGTCCAGATTTCAGCCTTTCTGCAAAGGCCCAAGCCCCACTGGTTTTGCTGTGCTCCTGGTTTGCTCTTCTATTCCAGCAAGTTCCCTAGACATGAGCTAAATCAAAACCCACCCACTCATTTCTGCACTTATAGACATTGATCACTATTAACCGAAGAACATTTCTGAAGTTTTGCCAACACCCAATGGCACAGTACAAACCTCAAAATCCAGGCACCCCAAACTCACTCAGCTTTGCTTTCGTGCCTCACGTGGCTACACTTGACAAACCCTTTGGGGCTGTAGAAGTTTGACCACTTTACATAACGGAAGGGAAGAAGGGAAATCAAAAAGCAAGCTGATGGCCTGGTACTTAGCTTGCTGCAGATGTAAACCAAACTACACATTTCCAATCCAGCTGCCTTCCTCAAAGGTTACAAAATTACAGCACATGGCAGCCCATACAATTCTTCCCCAGCCACCAGATGGCCTGAGGAGCCGCTTTTCCCAGCAAACAAGCATGGATACTAGAGAGGTGTGTTTCCAAATCGCAGTGATTTATCAGCACAGAACAAAAATAGAAAAGGTAGCATTAAAAGATCCTAAACTACACAGCACAAGACAAACACGTACTCCTTATAAAAGATTCTCCCCACTCCCCCCCCTAAATTAGTAGGAAATGTTTTCTTAAAAAAAGCAGGATGTGGAGAAGAAAAATCAAGATAGCCTTTGCAGAGAAGGGAAAGGAACAGAATGGGAAGAGACTCAAGTCAGAGAAAGGCAACAAAATACTGGGCACGTTGGTAGGTAGTATTCTCCCTGGTCCTGCCTGTTAAGCAAGTATTGTTGACCTAATGGTGAGATGGGAGAGGTTGGGTGAGTCATTGGTGTAGAACCAGCTCAACCCTGGAAACACATTTCTTCCTCCTTCCCAGGGCTTGCTCATATGCCCAGGAGCCAGGAAACAGCTCCCTGGGAAGTGCCAGAGCAGCAACTCCTTTGAGAGAAAAGCTTTTGAAGATTTTGGAAGACTCCAATTACCTAGGAGTCTTCCAAAGGCAGACACACCAAGTTTGGTCTGCAAAGCCATCAGTTGCATTTTAGAGGAGGTTGAGAAGGCACCTGCATGAAGCAGATGGAGTTGCTGCTGTTCAGAAGGGGTTTTTTTTTGTCTTCACACACACCTGAGGCCACTGTATTTCTAAGTCTGTCAGCTCTAGAGCCAGGCAGAGTCATCGAGTGGCAGTTCTAGTTGTACAGATACAATAGACACAAGACCACTGGCTGAGCTACCTTCAAGGGCCTGCACAGGTACCCAGGAAGGTAAACTTGCAGACAAAGCTGCACAAGCAGGAGTCAAGCTCATCTTGTGAACACACTCGACTGTGTTCAGTTCTGGGTCCCTCACAACAAGAAGGACACTGAAGTGCTGGAACGTGTCCAGAGGAGAGCCACCAAGCTGGTGAGGGGTCTAGAGAATAAGTCACTTATGAGGAGAGGCTGAGGGAACTGGGCATGTTTAGTTTGGAGAAGAGGAGGCTGAGGGGAAACCTCATTGACCTCTATAACTACCTGAAAGGAGGTTGAAGAGAGGTGGGTGTTGGCTCCTTCTCCCAGGTGACTAACGACAGACCAGAGGAAATGGTCTGAAGTTGTGGCAGGGGAGGTTTAAATTAGATATTAGGAAGAATTACTTCACTGAGAGGGTGGTCAGGCAATGGAATGTCCTGCCCCAGGAGATAGTGGAGTCACCAACCCTGGAGGTATTTAAGAAATGCGTAGACATGGCACTTCAGGGTATGCTCTAGTGCCTGAGATTGTTGGGCTGGGTGATTTTTTTTGTGGGATGGTTTTTTGGGATTTTTTGGTGGGGTTTTTTTGTGTGTGTGCATGGTTGGACTCCATGATCTCAAAGGTCCCTTCCAACCATGAAGATTCTGTGAAATCTGCTGAAACTCAACAGCTAATGACCTGAACACTACCACCCTCACCCAAACTCGAATGAACCCAGCACTCCTTGAGACACTTCTGCCAGAGAGCTCCTCCTAAGCTTCCTTGTGCTACCCTCAGTCATTCAAAATCACAGCCTTAAATTCAACTTCAATTTCTTGGGGAGTGGGGCTTGGCCTGACGGTCTTATACTGGTTGAAGTCTTCTAAGGAGAAGGCAGGGGAAGGCAGCACAGGCTGAGGCGTGCGACTCTGGAGCCTGTTCCCCATCACGTGTACATTCTCACTCTACTGAGCATCACATGGAGGAAATAAAGGCAGATTTTTAGCTCTTTCGTGACTTCCTTTTACTGTCCTGCTTATCAGCTTTTCTGGCTCTGCTGACAACAGTGCCAATCAACTCAGGAACAGTTTTAATTTCATTTTTCTCCACCCTCAAGCAGTATCAGAGAAAAAGCTTTTTTGAGTGACAGGATGGTGACCGTTGCACCAGAGGGCAACCAGGTATTGCAGAGTGTTGAAAAAGGGAGTGCACCCAATTGCCAACAGGTTCCTTCTGGCTTTAAGCAAAGCAAAGCATGCACAGCAGGGAAGAGGGATGGGGAAAGAAGGTGTGGTACCAGGAAACATTTTGGGGAAAATCCTACATCTACTTTCTTAAAAGCTAACAGGAATCTCTGAGATAGTCTGAAGAAATCAGCGTGAGTCAATACACAGCCTTTCTGCTTGCAAACCTACCTTTCCTCACGTTCCCTTTTTTGTTTACGAGCATGACGGTCCATCACGCTAGTTTTAGTCCTTGTCTTCTTCCAGGAGTAGTAAAATTTCACCAGGCTGGCTATTGATTTGTCAGGAAGCTGTAAATTAAACATGTATCCTTTTATATGTTTATATGTAAAGTATCCCCAGGAGTTTCACACACAATTGGTCTGTTTTTGTCAAGGAACATCTGATCTCTCTAGGCTGAATTCTCTCAAAAGCTCAAGCAAGGCAGTTCTGCAGCCTTTCCAAAAACGATCTATGGGGGAGTGTTTCAGGTTAGTGCCTACTATTTAGGACATCAAAATCTCTAAAGAGCATCTCAGCAAGCCTCCACTCACAAGCCAGCTAGCTGGTTCACTTCAGAATAGAGGAACATAGCAAGAGCAAATACGAAATGGGGCCTTGAAACTGAGATAACAGTTTTAAAAGCCAGCACAGGCATGTGTAAGCAACCACAGGAACTGCTGAATTGCAGGCTACATCCCAAGCATATCTTTGATGTTGGGTTAGAAAGGCTTATTCACACCATTCACATGATGAAGTCTATTCAAAGGTCTCAACAAAAGATGTTTTGAAAGGTGAACCGTTACTGTATGGCGAACCAAGGACACAGGAAAACACAAGTTTCAGAATTTTTTTTATTTTTTTTGTCTTCTAACACTAAAGTCATTGTCCTGTAGCTGTGAATGAAACGTAAAAAACCATAAAACTACATTAAGACTAATTCTCTACTTCTGAGGTACTCCACATGGATGTTCTCACACAGGATTTCCACAAGGTAGAAGTCCAGCCTTTCTTGCTCAATAAAACATGTTTTAGATAAGTGTCTGATTCAGCTTGGAGGGCAGGACGGGAGGGGAGGAAAACAAAACTGTGAGCAAGAGCCAGATCCCTCTTATTCAGTTATTTTAAATCTTCACTTGAGATAAATCTAGTCCTCAGGTTGCAGGTTGACTTGAGGACCTAATAATGGATCACACCACAACTACCACCCTGACCCACAGCTGCAGACAGGCATAAATCCACCTGCACTGGCAAAGCACAGGTGCTGTGTGGATGTTCTGTTGCCAGTGGGCATACAGCAGGCTGGTACACTGGAATTAGAGTTCCACAGAACAAACTCAGGGACAAGGCTGTTTGTGACAAACATCCACTTGGCTACAAATGCATGCTAAGAGTGCCAAAATATCAGAACCAGCTTCGGTAAATAACCCAACTCCCTTTTCATTCCCTGCCTTCAATAATTTTTTCCCCTCAGCTCCAAGCTGCACTGGTGCTAATGGGGCAGCATATATAAACGACCAACTAATGTGCTCCCAAGCCATTGATTCCTGTCCCCTGCTAAACACAAAGCTTCATGCCATTTAATTTCTTTCATGCAGAATGGCTTTTCTGGGAGCAACAGTAAAAAAATATCATTACCTAGGGAGCAGTGCATGAGCTTGGCATCCCTGTATTGGAATGCACCTCACTCAGGGAGAGAGTCATGCTTCTGCACATAAACCAAATGGAGAATTTTGTTTTGGTGTTTAACCAAGCAACAGGACAGGCTTTATGTTCTTTTTTTCCCCCTTGCACATTCCCCTCCCCTTTTTTTCCCCCTCTGTAAGAACAGAGGAATAAAGAAGAAAACAGCTTCACCCTTCAGGAGTCAATAACTCTCCAAACTATCAGCTGTCCACAGTATGTGCAAGCCTCATTATCTGTAGTGAGGGAGAGGGAAACCCAAGGACTCCAAGAATATTTGGGAGCAAATGCCAGTGAGGGAACATTCAAGGAGGACATGAGGAGAATGAGCCTCTTCCTGCCACCCTTTTGAAAAGGGACTTGGCAGTTTTCCTTCATACTTGGGACACAAGTCACCTTTCACTTTTCAGTGGGATCAGCAACACAGACCTTCACATGTGCTTTAAAGAGGTTGCAACAACCTAGGCTCACTTCAAAGGGTCACAACCAACGTAACCAGGTCCCGCTGGAATGCTTGAGAGGCACTTTATTGAAGGAGAGCAAAGAACAAAGTCTGGTTCTCACTCAGGTGATGAATCACTTTAAGAAACTCTCAAGGTATAATTAATAAAAAAATTTTTACATCCTATCCTTTCCCTCTTTCAAAAGAAAACTGCACATACCCCAGCAGTTCTCTTTCAGGAAGAAACCTACCCTTGAAGTTTTCAATCACAGTTTTAAAAAAGCCCAAACAAACACACAAAAAAAAAAAAAAAAAAAAAACCAACAAAAAAAGCCTATCACTACAACCCAAAAGCAAAGGGCTGAATGCTTGCAATGGTGTATAAACCTCCACTACAGCATCCACTGACAGTCCCAAATCACATTAAGCATAGACTTCATAGTCAAATAAAACGAATTCCTAAAAAGCAGCCTGGAAGAAAGGAAATCAACTTTGCACAGAGATGATCTTTACTCTGTGTGTGGGTGGGCACGTGTGTACAGACCATGCCTGAGCTCCAGCTGAGACATAAACACTACTATGGCACGCAAGGGACTGAAAACTGTAATTTCCAACCAAAAAAATTGCACAGTCAAAGTTTATCCTGAACCAGTAAAGCCCTTCAGGAAAACACTGTTAAAGAGACTCTGGAAACAATGTTGTTGCTTTCTACTCACGATAATATTTTTCCTCGAATGCCCTCTTTGGCCTGTTCTCTCTCAAAAGCATTAGACAGGAGTTCAGCACAATCAGCACTGAGGATGATGACCCAGCTGCCTGTTCTGCTTTTCCATTCCTGTGACACCACTTACCATCTGCTGAATCCTGTGGAAGGTTTTCCCATGGAAACTGAAGGCCTGTTCAAACAAGACCTTGTCTTCCACTGTCCACTCATCCGGGAACGGAGTAAAGTTTGGTAGATCTGCCAAAGACTTCTCAATGTTGTGCTTGTGCCAAAACAGCATCCCAAGGGCCTAGAAATAACAAGGACACCAAAGGGACAATTATAATCACAAGAAACATTATGCACATGCACAGGGAGAGTTAGAGCTTTTTTCCACAGGCAACATCTTAGCCATACTTTTAATTCTCAGCTACATCAGTCACTTTTCTGTGTGGATGAGGCAGTCAATCTGACCGGTCTCTTACACCCACCCTGCCAGGCTGTGAAGACCAACCTGAAGTTTATCCAAACCACACAAGCAGAAAAGTAATAAAAGAATAGCAACAGAAAAGAAGGAGAAGAAAATGAAAGAAATTGTTCCAACTGTACTGATCGTGGTGTGTACAGGAAAGCTAAGCAAAGACTTGGGAAGACTATCTAAAAGCCAGACTGGACTAAAGGAAGCTTCTTGCCCAGTGCTAAACTCCATTTCCTGTGCAATCTGGAGGAGGGTTTAGTTGGCTGGAGGTTTTCATGGATGGTTACACACAGAATTTTCATGGTTGGAAGGGACCTCTGAGATCATCGAGTCCAACCATGAAGGTTTAGGGGGCTCTTTCTGAGGGGATGGGTGAAGAGGGAGAGAAGATGAGGGAAGAAGTAGAAGGAAAGGCAGAGAGCACACACAACCTTGACTTGCTGCTAAGATGTCCCTGACCTGAAGGAGGAACAAATCTCACTCATTTTGGTGGCTGCTCATTTGTTCCCTTGAGAGACACCTCGTCTCACTGTTGCAGTCTCTGGTTCTCAGTTCCAAAGACAAAGTGCACATGCTGTGCTCCACCACCTGCAATGGTCCTCCCCCTGCCATCGCCGATACGCTCGTCCCAGGGGTGCACAGCCCTTGTACCTGATGACACACCACTGCATCTGGTATGCCAGAGACCACCGCCAGTCATTTTGGGAAGGCCTGACTCTGAAGAGTTAGAAACCAGCCCTTCACAATGGCTGTAAAGTGAAAACAACCCCTAACTTGCTGAGTAAATCATCAGTGTAACCTGCCCGTCATATGCAAACTCAGCTCAGTTTCACAGCCACAGTTACCCTCATCTTGTAGTTTCGCCCTGGCTGCTCAGAGGTACAAAATCCCTCCAAGTTTGGGGTTTCCCCGTTGTGCTTTGCTATGCAAAAAGTAGTTCCTTTATGGGATCTTGCTCCCCTGAGATGTTGCAGAGAGTATGTGTATAAATATTAGTGTTATCCAAGATCTTGCCCTGACCCTATCTGGCCTCTCAGCGCTGCACAGGCACCTTCTCCTCCCTTCTGCCACCATGCAGAACAAGAAGTAGTTTTGGCTGAAGCACAGTCACTCGAGATGTCACAGGAGCCACACAGCTACTTATCTCCAGCCACTCTGGAAAGCATGGGGACAAAGAAACTATTTTTGCAGTCACAAAGGACTGAGTTTTCTCTCCCCTGCCATCTCTTTCAGCTCCAAATATGAGCTGTACCAAACATACCTGTGAGAAAGCAAGTGAAAAACAAGGAGGGACCCATTTTGGGAGGGCAGAGTAGTGTTAAATACCACCAAGGTGCTAGTGAGGGCTGTGGGGACAACTGCTTACACAAAGCAATAGGTAAACAAAAAGGTTTTCCTTACAGGCTTAACAGGAGAGCAGTATTGCTCCTCCACCCCATGCTGTCCTAGGAGAGCTCTGCACTCATCCACAGGTGAGTACACAGCTTTTCCAGCCTTCTTTTGTCCCAGGGTGTCTGCCACAGGCCAGCAGGAGAGCACAGCTCACAGCCAGACTCACTGTAATCCTCTCAAAAGCCTGTGACTGCTACAGCTCAACACAACCACCTACAGCTGTTTCTAACACCAGCTGAAGTAGACTTGCCAAGCCACACCAACACAACTCCAAGCCTCCAGCCATCATCCGACAGCAGCAGAAGGCGAGGGGAAGGACAGAGATACGGGAGCCGTGCATGGCACAGATGTGGCCAGCAGGATGGGACAGCTGCTGAGCAGCAGAATGGCCAGTGCACGGCCCAGCCATCCTGCCAGGCAGCTCACCACTCCCTTCAACAAAAACTGGCAGATCTTAATCTGTAAAGGCAGGTTTTGGGCACAGCGTGCACATGGAAGAAGGGGAATCTCTGTGCAATGACTGTCAGCCAAGTCACCTGCACAGGGGTCCAAAAAGACTGGCTCTTGGGGGGGTGTGGACGTGTGGGAAAAGGTTGCCTTGGCCAGCAAAGCCCAGAGACAGTGGCCAAATACTAAAGTGAGCTCTGACTGGCTTCCAGCAAGTCCGTATCAGCTTGTCCACAGTTACCAGCCAACAGCATCTCCGATGATACCAGCTGAAGAGAGGGTACCCCTTGGTGATACAACAAATCATCCTCATTTGAAAGTCTTGACACTTGTCCTTATAAAACAAAATGAGTACGTGCCTTCCAGAGTGATACAAGACAGATCCTCTCCAGTTATTTCCTGGAAGTGCCTAGCTTAGCTGTCTAGGAAATCCCAATGGACCTGGGAAACACGTTTAACTCTGGAGTATTATGCAAGAGTACTAGGGAAGTAATGAGAACAATTTTAGGGGGAGGGACATTTTTACAAGTTGCTCAGCCACTTTACATCCTAGCGTGGTGAGTTCCCTAACTTCTACTTCTGTACAGAGGAGAGAAGAAAAAAAAAAAGGGGAGAAAAACTTCCAAGGAGTGGGAAGTTTAGATTTCCAACATTAAAATGAATGCAAATCTCTGACAGGCAAATCTAAGTTTTTCAAAGCACAAGAATTCAGTGTTTTTTTTAAAAATCCCAAGCTTCATCTTGATCACTCTTGCAGATCAAGCCTACAGTCTCCAAACCACACTTCTCCACTGAAATAATGAAACCCATTTTTATTACTCTGAGATCACCTCTTTTGGCAAATATTACTCACCATATCCAATAGTAGGATGTACCCATCTCAACTGAAATGAGCTACCATTTTGGTGTCTTTACTTTCCTTTTATTGCTGTTTTCTGCCCTTATAAACTATAAATATCACATCCGATTATTCCTGATTTTGCTGGAAACTTTGCTGGCTATCTCATCCTCAATGCTCTTGTTCCACAAGAAGTTTTTATGAGTATCAACCACTGAGAGTCTGACTCAAAGATGACATCAGAGTCATTTAAACAGAAACCCTTGCCCATCCAAATCATTGGCTTCTATGCTCGTAGTCTTTGCCTGAACAATTTCATAAACTTTCTAGTTTTCATAGAATCCCTTTGTAGAGACAGTATGTAATTTGCCAATACAGTAAGTCATGAGATTTCCCACCTCCCCTTTCCAGGCAAGTATTAGCGTATAAGGAAACTCCACAGAATTCAGAAAAGCTTCCCAAGCGCAGGTCTACTCATGTCCCTAGATGAATGTTGAAATTGAGGTTGGTTAACACAGTCCTTTAGACCACGTGCAGTAAAGGAGAGGTCTGTTTCTCAGATCAGGATCTCCATCCCTAGGCTAAGGGCACTAACCTCAGGAAGAGTAGGTGAAGTCATCTAGTGCTGCTGCACAGACACCTGAGGTGCTCATCTATGAAATGCAAAATGATTTGCAGCAGAGTTTTAAGGTAAATAGCTGTGGATATTGGCTTGCCTCAGAAAAGCATATGATGGTTCAATAGCTCATTAATAACTGCCAAAACATCCATGAAACAGAGATGAAGCAGTCAACTGGAAACTGCAATGCAATCAGGCAACCGTCCAAAGACAAGCCAATCTTTTTAACATTGTTTATGGGTTATGAAAGCGTCCATGAGATAGTCACCATAGGGATCCTAATACTCATGGCCAAACCCCACTAGATACTGCAATGAATTTGCTTTTCTTCTTTTGACTCTTGATGTAAAACTAGGGACAAACTCCATATCCCCCAGGGCACGGGGTACTATTAGGAACAGTTTTTGGAGAAGTAGGAAAGGAGAAAGAAAACACAAATAGGAAGAAGTGAAGAAGCAGTTCTAGGCACTTTAGGTCATGTTTTAATATCTGATGAAAAAGCTTTTAAAATAAAGTCAGTATTCAAAGGGTTGTTACCTGCTCCATATTGTATCCATGCTTCTCTTTAGCAATGGCAATATATTCATCCACTGAAAAACAAAGAGAAGGCATAAGAGTGTTTCATATAACAATCTCATCTCCTCTTCCCTTCCCCGTTCCAGTCTAAAACCCAGTTCTGCAGCTCTGATTTCAGCCATGATCATTGTATCCTCCACAGAGGACTCTCACAAACAGCTGCTGTTTCCAACAATTCAGGAAAGGAAGGAAACAAGAAAAACAACAGTCACCAGACAAACTATCACATATTTTCCTCAACAAGCCTAAATGATGCACGGTATCCAACCCAGTTCCAGTACTTCTGAAATATTACATGCTATGTTTCAGAACTTGTTCACCAAAACTATAGGTATGACTCTCAGCAACTTTTTGTTTTTTCCTTTATTTTTCTTTAAATTCCCCCAAAAGATTTGTTATCTTAAGAACAAAAATCCCCAGACACAAATCCATACATTCCAATACTGCCAGACTCCTCATGATGCACAACTACTGCAGATACCTTGGCAAATTTTTCAGCCCTTATGTCTCAGCAGTTTTGATCTTGGACCAAACCCTACTGTTCTGTATTATCAGGCCCCCACAAGCTTTTAACCTTTACAATGTAAAGATGCCCTGAGGACTTAAATTTTGTCTAGACAGGACTAAAATCCAAATGTCTCTGAGTATGAATGAATGAGCTTACATTATACCCAACAGCACCCATCTCAGAGAACTGGATCACAGTCAATACACCAGTGGCAGGGTTCTGAAGTTTATATCCTTGTACTTTGTCACTATTAAATGCACTGAAATGATAACAACATCCTTGGAAAAACAAACAAACAAACAAAAAACCCAAAAGAAATACAAGCTAAAAGGCAAGACTCCTACTTCACCTAATGTGAGTGGAAGATGCTGGAAGTATTGGTCATCTGTAGTATTCCCAACATGCAAGTATCCTGAAAGACTTAGAACTGACAAACACAGCCAGTACTCCCTTTCTTCTACACATTTTGTGCTTCAAGACACATCACATAGCAATGAACCCAAAAATCATTCCCCCTTCCTTCTCTGCAGATATCCAGAGAGGGATGTGAATTCCTTGCTGAGCACCTGACTCATGGAGAACACACGCAGCACCTCCTGAAGAACACGGTTCTGTGGACACTGCTGCTAAGGAAGCCACAATTCCCACACTTTAGGCCTCACAATTAACTTCAGCTCTCAAAAGTGCTTCTCCAATGTTTTTTGCCTTTATGAGAACTCTCGCATGGAGTCTCTGATGTCTAATAGCAATGGCATATCTTAAAGTCTTTCCTTCAAGTTGGGGCACTCCTCAAGTCTTCTTTCATCTGAGCAAACTAAGCAATGAACTCAAAAGGTACTGGGAAGACAGAGAGGACAGATCAGAAAACGCACAGCAGGAAAGCAGGAGCCTCTCATTTTCAGCTCGTCATCAATACAAAGACATTAAATCTAGGTACGTAAAGCAGACATCCTGTCTTACCAGAAAATATGACACTTTCTATCAATGCCAGCCATTCATTTGGAAAGAAGATGCATTAGTTAATTTCCACACAAAGGTGTTGCAAAGAAGATCTTTGTTAATTGCCATGGAAAAGTCCATAAGAACGTTAATACAGCCACGTGTTGTAGGAGAAGAAGAGCACGCAGTAAATACAGGCACAGTTCCACAGCAACAAGGTCACTCCATGAGGTTCTTGCTCTTCCAAGCTCCCACCTGCTTGCAGTGTGGACTCCCAAGCAGCTGACAAACCTGTTTGTTGGACCATGTTCTGGAGACATTCAGTAAAAGTTCTAAAAAGTTTTATTAGTCCTTTGGAGAAAGGTAATCCACCCATTTGCACTCCTGAAGCACAAACACATCTGCCTCTCCAAGTCAACAAATTCAACCTCTGAGGGTCATTCACAACTTGGATGAAAACTATCCCCTTTTGCAAACAGCCTTCTTGCAGTAGGCAAAACACACTAAAATAGTTGCACAGACAGCAGAGGCAATGGGGACAGTGATAGTAACTTCTTACCCTGAAATTGCGAAACTGCCTAATTGAACATCCTGAGGGTTGCAAAAGGGTAGGGACCTCAGAAATAAGCTTTGCCATGGTGGGGGACGGGGGGAAGAAAGACACAAAAGAAAACTCGCACCAAAAAACACCAAACACTTGCAAAATCACACCTCAATGGAAGATCCAGGAAGACCACATAGGGTAAATAGGGACAAAGAAGGAAACTGCCTCCTCCCTACACACCATCCCTTCCCTCCACACACTGAACAGGGCAGGGAACATCAGTAGGATGTGGACAGAAGAACAATTTCAGATGTTTCCAGACTTTATAATCACACCAAAAACAAAGACTGTCACGAAACCTTAAGTGCGGCATTTTCCTGTACTTCAGCTCAAAGCTCTCGGTTCCCTCAGAACAGGTATTGCACATGCAGTGTTATATATTTTGTCTAAGGGGGAGGGCAAGGAGCTGAATTCTCTGAAGTCCAAAGCTGAATTAAGCTCTTGAATGCTAAGCACTGCTGCATTAACTAGCTCGCTTTCACTGTGGAAAGATCTACAGCTCCCCATTTGACTTCAGCATCTTATCCTTTAATACATACAGAGAAGAGATGAGGTCGTCCTCCTTTCCAGTGTATTATTTTTCCTACACCAGATGCTATAAGCAATCTTATAAGCAACGAAGACATACTTCATCCCCTTTGCTCCCCACCCCCCCAAAAAAACATTACAGCATTTTCTCTCCTAAGAACTAGGTCCCCCCCATATCAATATAAATAGGGTTCCTCTTAAATCAATATATCACAGAGCCAAACAGACTATGAGTGATCAGACACCATGAAAGGAAGCAGGATCCTCTTCTTGTCATGGTGGGATCTGTGTTACACCTTGCTGTTACACTGGAAGAAGGGAAAATTAAAATAAGAGAGAGGCAATAAGGCAGTAAACCGACCATGAGCACACAGCAATCCTCCTTCTATACACTGAAAGAGTGTTTGTGGTTGAAGGAAGGACAAGGAGTACACCATCGTACTCTACTCTTGGCTTGTTCCCTGCCTGCTTGCTGACAACCTAGCCCATTCTGCTTGTCATTTCTTGGCTAATTACAGGCTCACTCGCTTTAATGCTTGCACCATCTGAGAGGTATGACAGTCCCTTGAGCAATCCTCCTGATTGCTTTCTTTACCATCCCCCTCCATATGAAGGGAGCAAGAAAGAGCATGGCACCAGCTGAGTCACAGGATCCCTTTAGTCTCCCATACCAGTAGAGCCTGGAATTACCACAAGATTAATGCTTCGCATGCCACATCAGATAAATAAGTGCCGTCTTCCATCCCTGCCTTCCCCATGCACCTCTAGCAAGGCCAGGGCAGCGGGCACATGAAATTCTTCTCCACTGTGTTTCAGTGGCATTCAGTCACGGCTCAGCGTGTAACCCAGCAATCTGTTTAGACATCAGAGTTGGGAGCCAGAGGAGCCTGGGGCAGAGCCCTGCTTACAGCAGGAGAGACAGTTTGCCAGCACAGCTCTTAGCCACTTTCCAGAAGAGAATAATCAAGAGCAGCAAAGCAATCCCATCCTGTTTTCCCCAGCATAAACTACACCACTATGCGCTCTTTCTAGCAATTTAACTTTTCCCCAAACAGAGCAGACGAGCATCTTTGCCCTCCCACCCAACTCCTTTCTCTATGCTGGAAAGATATTCAGGCACAGACCAAGCCAAAAAGACAACGATGCTTGAATAGAGACAGTCGTGTGACAGAAGATGCATTGCTCCTGTGAAGGCTCTTGTTGCTACTAGAAACCAGACAGGGGGGAGGGCAGAGAAGAGAATCATAAACTGGTATTTCTTTACCTGTTTGGCTACATTTCTTCTCTTACAGGCATTTTAGCTGTGTGTGTGTAAGCAGGACCCTCCTGTCCACTCCATACCCAAAACAGTGAGCACTGTCCCCAAAAGCCCTTTTCTACAGCCAGTGATGCTCAGGAAGGCAGAAGTAGCACAAAAGATGGGGACACAAAGGGAACGCAGCTCCACGTACATATTGCCACTAGCAAAGAGGAGCACAGGGTGTTCAGATGCTAAAATCTATCTCTCATTAGTACAGGAAATGAGGTCTAGAAAAAAGATGACCAAAGAACATCAGCAGTAGCACTAAGACAGCCAAAGAGACATGAGGAATGTAAGGGAGTGGGAAAGGAAGCAGAGAAAGATGCATCCCCCCCACCATCTAGAGAGGAGAGTTTCTGACCAAAATGGTGCCATCAACACCCTGAATTTGGTGGTCTTGTTTCCAGCTATATTTCTCACACACCGTTCTCTTCTGCCAACCACCCTCCTGCAAGAATTCTTCACTAGAGGCAAAAGAAAGGGGACCTTCTCAGCTGACAGAGGGAAGGAGAGAAGCACAAACAACTGCATTGCTGATTTTCAGTCCCGCATCCTCGAACAGTGAATTGAGAGATGTAAAACAGGAGCATTAATTTCAGGGGAGTGGGAGAACTCTGTGAAGAGAAATGCCTGAAAGCAATGACTCTCCTCATCACCATTTGACCAGATTAAACAACCTCTCCAAGTTGGTCTTTTGGGAGAATTTCTCCCCCTACCCAAATTGCTTCTTAATGACCCCGCAAGCATCACATCACGTTTAGTGGAGTCAGTGACCCCAAGGAGGGTTTGCAGCAGAAGCAAGTACGCTAAAGCCTATAGAAAGGAACCAGAATGCAGAGGTAGAGCTGTTGCTGCAACCTCAGTTCACCCCTATTACTGGGGTACTGCAGGAGCTCTGAACACTTTGCATATTACGTGATGCAATACCCTGACAGAACGGGGTGAAATGAGGACAAAAGCAGCAGCCTTCACAGCCTCAGTAATGTGCTTCACAGGGTTTGATCAATGCTGGAACCTGTGAGGAATTCTGGATGTTGCTGTACATCTCCCCCTCCCCTCCATCTCCCTTGAGAACAGGGGGAAGAAAAATAAAAGAAAGTCAAGACCCAGAATAAATCAATGTTACATAAAGAAAATAAGGAGCATGGATTAGATACATACATGTGAAATTCTTCTGAATTTCAAAACACAATTATGACAGCACACAAACAACTAAGCACAGTTTTTGCCTCGGCTGTATCAGCTATAAAAATGAGCAGCTGCATTGCCGTCCTGCCGCCCTGGCAGCATCAGTGGAACAATCCTGCCACCTCGTGGTCCCAGAACAGCAAAGGAAGCCGTAAAAAGCACAACAGTTTGGACAACAAGTGTCTCACTAAAGCCAGCTGCAACAGGAGGCAGGGGAGAATAGGCAGAGATCAAAGCAGGGTGGCTTGCCCACTTTTTCTGGTCAGAATCACTTAAAAGAAAATAAAAGCTGTCTGTTTAAAAGGGTCTTCTGCCTTGGAAAAACTATTTCCTCTTCTTGGCAAGACGTGATGTGTGTTACAAGCATGAGAGGAGCACAGAGCCAGAGTACAGCCATGTTTTGAGCCTCCTGCTGCACCCACCTGGGCAGGAGCCTCCTTCAACACTGTTTCTAGGAACAGAGAGCACTAAGGCCCCAACTCCATTGCATATGCAGCAAGCGAAGGAAAAGTCTGGATGCAACTGCAAGGCAAAGGAAAACCAACCCTACCTGGGGAAGCTTACCTGAATAGGAGCAAGAGAAAATACCCTGCCCTGGCTGCAGGGTATCTCTCAGCCTCCTACCCATTTACCTCCCTGTAGCTCAGATTTAACTGGTGTCCTAGTTTGAGGTAAAACAGAACCAATTTTCTGTTTAGTAATTTTTCTTTTTTAGCTGGGCCTCTTCTAACTAACTAAACTCTGAAATTAACAGTAAATAGTTCAGAAAACTGTTCACTCTCAGATTGATAAAACCTGATTATACCAAGGGACAGTGCAGAGAGGCCCTTGCTTACACTTATTGTTAAAACAACCAAGGTCAGGGAGTTTTGTTATTTGTCCTGTTGGAGGGTCGTCAGCAGAAAAGTGTCAAGGGGTCACACCTGTAGGGAGGTACGGACAGGACAGGTGACCCAAACCTGACCAACTGGGGTATTCCATCCCATCTGCATCAGGCTCAGTAAAAAAGCTGAGGGTCAACACTCTTTTCTTCGATGGTCAAAGAGGACCCTGTCTGTTCATCCGCCCTTGATCCTGATCCGAACATTCCTGATTCCAGATCTGAAATCCAGCTCCTGTCCATCACCAAGTCCAGCCTGGGACTTTTCCCTATGCCTGTTGCCAATGTGATTGTCATCCTGGGAACTTGATACAGTTTTGTATATATTGTATCTATTTCATTTTTCTATTTTTTTTCCTAGTTTTAGTATTAATACTTCATTTAAGTAGTTTAGCTCATTCTAAACTTGTAAATCTCTTCATCTCTTCCTCTCCTCTCTTTTTTCGTGAGGAGGAAAGGCCATCTGGATTTTGCAAATTTGGCTGAAACCACAACAGACCCATTGACTGGTCCCCATATCAGGGACTGTAGTGTGCCATTGCATTAGAAGTCTCTTTTGGCAGTGGGACCAGATTAAGCATCCCTAGCCTCCAGCCACCTCTTCCCAAACCTTTACCTGCACTCCCAGGAAACCAGACTGGACAACTGCTCCACCTGAAAAACCACCAACCCTCTCCTGCTGTGTTACCTCCCTCACCCAAGCAGAAGCAAAGCCATACAAACACTCAGTGGTCATGATTCCAAGTATGGAGATGCCCTCATCTACCAGGAGGGACAGTCCCTGACTCTCCCATCACGAGCCCCAGCTATCCAGGCTGTTCTCTTTGCTTGCACTAGCTTTGGAGCCACTCAAAGCACTCACCATCAAAGCAGCATGCTAACAACAGTTTAACACTTTTTATATAGTTGTATACCATATAAAAATCGCTTTGCTGGGAGCTTACACAAGCCTGAGGAGAGACAAGCCCTCCTACTTCCAGGGAGGGATCAGATTGTCTCAGCCGAAAGTGCGACTCATCCCTTGCCCTGGCACAGCCCAGTGGTGAGGATGAGCGGGCGGGCAGGAACAGGCACGGCTGCGTAATCTAGCACCCATGAGGAAAGAGTTGCTCATGGAACCACACCTGGAGCTGCAAACTGCAGCCTCAGAGAGCAGAAAACAAGGAATAAAACAAAGTGCCCCATTGCTGGAAGATTTATCCCCTTAAAAGCTCTGATACCTACACCAAGGGCTTCTTTTCTCACACAAAGGCAACCAGTCCCCACCCAACCAGTGCAAGCTAACTAGGCAGCGAAGAAATACACCTATGTCCCTTTTTTTTAATTTTCAGTCCTGTTCTTCTGCTTGGTCTGCATCTAAAGGCAAGCCCAAAATTGAAACTGCAGTGATGGTTGAAGACCTGACTCATCTGCCTCTGGATTTTGCTACACCAGCAACAAGGTCGTACTGCAGACGCAGGTGTACCTACAAATCTAACATCACTTTTGTAGCTTGTCAAAACTATTTTGAACTGTTTAGCAGGAAAGGCCTTTTGCTGGCATTCAGGTGCTTCTTTTAAGGCTTTCCCTAATTTGCTTTTTCCTGAAGTTGTACCCTCAGCTGACATTATCACATTGAAGAAAAGGCTCAACACAGTGCACATGTGGGGAGGCAGCGTATTAATGAGGATTAGCATAAGGAAAGCCAGCTGGCTGATGCCTGCCTCTCTGCTCTCTGATGCTGCTGCTGTTCTCCCTTGGAAAGGTCACATGGATGCCTGCTCATTGTAAAGACATCCATGGAGGACCCTCTGGAAAGAAAGACAGCTCCTTACACGGCCATCACATTTAACCTTCTGCCAGAAATTTACTCTGCCAAGCACCTAACACCACTTTTCTGAGAAGTGGTACAGGTTTCAGTATCTACAGAGGTACCACAAGCCCAGATGTCTCCATATGTACCCCAGAAGAGAAGGCAACAAAGGAGATGTGACAGGGCAGTAGCAAAGAGGAAACACGACCTCCGGGGCCTAGAATAGAATAGGCAGAACCACATCAGATCACCTGGGGTCCTAATCTCTGACCATACAGGATCTGAGCACGGCTGATTATTCAGCAGTGCAAACCTAATCCTAAATCAGACACAGGCACTGAGCTGTATTAAATGTAATTAGTCAGAGCACACTTGATACTGGGTTTGGACCCCATCTAAGAACATCAAACCAGTACACAGTAGCTTCTGGCAGGGAGGGAATACTCATTCCCACATATGACCTTCCCAGACACAGACAGGAAGTTACAGACAGGATAAATGCACAGAGCAGGTGCCCGAACAACACAGTGAGTTTATAACAGAACAGCCCTTTGCATTATTCAGCACAGCGCCCTCAATTCAGTCCGAGGAGCCCTAAAGCCAGATTTATTCTGCTGTCAAACCACGGCTTGTGTTAACTCTACTGAGAGGGTATAGCCTTGGTTTATATACTTCAACTACAGGCAGTAACATGTCCAAGCAATGCACGTAGCAACATTATCAATACAGTTGTGATGAGGGGCAGAATAGTAAAAAATTAAAAATTGTATCAGATTATTCACTGCAGGAAATGGTAACCTGAATTAGATGAAACCCTCATGTAGATTTTCTTATGGAAATTATTACCACAGAATCATAGAATACCAGGTCAGAAGGAATCTGGTCCAACCTTTCTTGGCAACAGCACAATCTAGACAAGATAGCCTAGCACAATGTCCAGCTGAATTCTAAGTGTCCAATGGTGGGGAATCCACCACTTCCCTAGAAAAGTTATCCAATGGCTGATAACTCTCATTGGGAAAAATCTTCCTCTTGTGCCTAATCGAAATCTCCCTGGAGTAACTTGTACCCAATACCCTTTATCTTTTCCAAGTGATTCCTTGTCCATCTTCTCCGCAGCCACCCTTTAAATACTGGGATGTGGTGGTATGATCTCTCCTAAGCCTTCTTTTCTCAAGGCTGAACAAACCCAATTGTCTCAGCCTTTCCTCATGTGCCAGGCTTCCCAGGCCTTGGATCACTTTGGTGGCCCTTCTCTGGACCCTCTCCTGCCTGTCCCCATCTTTTTTGTACAGCAGGAACCAAAACTGAACACAGTACTCCAGGTGTGGCCTGACACGCAACGAGTAGAGTGGGATAATGACTTCTTTATCTCTGCTGGTGATGCCCTTGTTGATGCAGCCCAGCACCTTGATGCTTTCCTTTGCTGCAGCACTGCACTGTTCACTCATATTGAGCTGCTTGTCCACCAAGACCTCCAGGTTTCTTTCCACAGAGCTGCTCTCCCAGTGAGGCAGATCCCCACCTGTGCTGCACTCCTGTATTAATGTTTTCTCAAGTGCAAGACCTTACATACTTGTCCTTGTTGAACTTGTTAACTCATCCTTCTGGCCTATGCAAGTCCTCCCACAGAGTGGCTCTCCTTCCTGAAGTGTCCACTTCCCAACTCAGTTTGGTGTCATCAACAAAACTCCTCAGGGTACACTTGATCCCACCATCCAGCTCACTTATGAAAATATTAAACAGCATTGGGGCCAATATTGATCCCCGGAAGACTCCACTTGTGACCAGTTACCAGTTTGGAAAGAAGCTATTTACCACCACTTTCTCAATGCAGCCTGTCAGCCAGTTCCCCACCCACCACAAAGACCACTTGCCTCAACCATAACACACTAGTTTCTCTAGGAGGAGGCTGTGGGGAACAGTATAGAAAGCTTTGGAGAAATCCAGGCAGACAATGTCCACCACTTGTCCCACAGCAACCAAGCAGGTTACTTTGTCATACTTTTTGCACTCCTTGAGAATGCCTGATCCAGTGCATCCTTTCCAAAAGCAAAATTTACTAATTTGAAAAAATATCCTTTGACACACAGTGATGACACAGTCGGTATCAGAGACCACAGATTTAGATTACCAGCAGTCTCTGGTACTCTGCCTAGGAAAAGTCTCAAATCTTCATCCACATCATGCTATACATGCTGAAATTCTTGGGTCTGTAAAATAGCGTAGACTGGTCAAGCAACCTGCTGTCATCCAGCTTCAAAAGTCACCAAGGAATATCCAGACTCAAAGCCCTCTACAAGGGTCCATTTTCCACCCTCCACAAGATTTTAAAAGCTCCTGTCTGAAACCAGAACTGTATCAGAGCCAGGCTTCCTAAACAACATGGGTAACTCCATGACACGGGGTCTTTGTGCAGGATGAGGGCACACACACAAGGGATGTTTGGGAGCAGAATGGCCACCAGGTTAAATTACAACTCATTATTATTGTTACTGATAATAAAGTCTATGGCAAGAGAGTAAAAGCCATGCTGACCCCTTTTACAATGGATACAAAAGCAAAAGGAGTGATCGATTTGTCCTCTAGCTACCTCCTGGAAGCTATCACTTGGGTGGAAGGAAGCATGGGGCAAGCCAGTAGACAGCCAAAGGAAGGAGAAAGTTGGAGTCAGGCAAAGAAGCTGCTCTTGGCAGATGTGATGAGAGCCAGGAGCTACTGATGGAAGGGAGAAAGCCTTCAGCTGTAATTTCCCACAACCAACTCCTCTGCAGCTTGAACTGGAGAGCCCTATGATCCTGTATGGTAAGTGATCAGGTCACAAAAGCACCACTTGAAATTTCAGGGTTTTTTGCAGCCAGCCCCCTCACTTCCAAGCCCAGCTGTGCAAGCAACATAATGGTCTCAGCAAGCCAGGTGGTCTCTGCACTCATGAACAAGGTGCATGAAACTTGCTTCCAGCAAAATTAGATGAGAAACCATAGGCACTAAGTGAAGGCAGCTTGACGTTGGAGGTGAACTAAAGTATTACTGAGGTGCTTTTATTCCTTTTAACATCTAGAGTTATAAACCTATACACAGATGCTTGAGGCTGGCCCCTTCGGAGAGGGCAAGGGACTTCCCACAGTTCCACTCCTTGTACTTCTGCACCCAGGTGCTAAGAATGAAAAAAATTAGGTCTCAATTTTGTTTTGAAAGAGTCCATTTTCCTCATTTTCACAAAAACTGGACATGAAATAGTTCAGAGGAAGCACAACAACAGAGAGAAGACAAACACCTCCAAGGCACAGAGTGCAGCACAACCTGAAGGGAACAGCTTGTCTCCAGAGCGGTCATGGCTCTGTCCCCAGTTATCTGCCCCATCCCTCTCCTGGAAGTTCCTATTCCTGCTTCCTGCAAGAACAGTTTGGCTGCACGATTAAGCAGCTGCTTAATCACTTAATAAGGCAGGCCATGAACTAAGGCAATATAAACAAGCACCTACTGCAGCTTAAGGCGCAGTGGTTCATGAAATTCCTGGTATCCCACCCCACAAAACATGAGAACCTGGGAAATAAAGAGAGGTTTAGGTGATGAGGTCTTTCTCCACCAGAGATCATATGAATTTGTCCATAGTTTCTGGATTGCTCTACTGTGGGCAGGCCAGCCTTCGGGAGACACTAACACTTAATATATCCATCCTTGCACTTGTTTACTTTCTCTAAGTCTGAAAACAGAGAGCTGCAAAGAAATGTTTTTTATCCCTCCAAAAAGTCCATGCAGAAAGACATCAAGCTTACACAGCCAGATCGCAGACAATCTTTATAGTAGCCTCCAAACCACAGTATCAGCTTTATGTTGATAGATATTAAGGTATTCGAAATACACAAAATTAAGCCCATTTAGAAAAAGTCAAGGTACAGATCCACACAGCACATGCTGAAACTCCCATTACACACCGGCCCTCAGCCTTCAACACTGATCCTAAGAAACTGAGAGGAAAAGCCTGCAATAAACCAATATCACTAACTAGATCCTAGAGTATCAGTAATAGGTAGTCACAGCTTTTAGCTGGGATTTACAAGCCCAGTCATTGCTGAGAAGTTATTATGCATTCCCATTGATGTTTGCAGTGCTAGAAAACTCACTGCTAACCTATCGTAATACAAATCTGCACGAGCAGCACATGACTGGGAAAGTAACTTAATGTGGAGTGCAAAAACAAGAGCACAGGAAAAAAAAACCAGGGGGAGTGGTTCCTAATTATAGCAAATAATGCCACAGCAAACACATTATGGCAAGGGAAGCTTTGGCACATGTCCTTGAGAAAGCCTCACTGCTCTGCCTCCTGTACTAGCACCCCTGTAAAGGTCACACTCAGCAGCAGATGAACTCATCCCAGTAAGCTGTTAGGACCATGACCTCCAAGTAATTCCTCAGTGGAGGACACAACCCACAAGAGCTCCTCTCTCTCTGTGCACAGCCCCCATCACATGCACACGTTGGTGCATTTTCTGACTCACACTGCTCTAGAAAATTTAAAAAAAAATATATTTTTTTAAAAAAACAGTTACCTTCCAGTTCCCTGACACTTCTTATTTTTCTCCTCGCAGCTACAGTGAGAGACAAGAGCTCTGGAATAAAGGCCTAGTCCTCTGAAATGCTCTGAGTCTGTCATTCTCACCAAGATCAGCACGACTGGAGTGCGCTCAGCCTGTCCCAGGGCTGGGTGCAAGCAGCACGCTGTAGCTGCAGCCTGCTAGCTCTTGTCATACTGGTCCTACAACTCACACAGCACCTATCAGGCTGGCTAGGACTGCTCCTAAACATCGTTCAGATCAAAGCTCGCTGCCAGGGTAACCCTTAACAGGGCTATCATCACTCCATTACATCCACATCATCTCGTCTGGAAAACTTCTCTTTGGAAAAACGCTTTTTTCCCAGCGCCAGCACTAGTTCAATCCCCGCCTCAGCAGCGGTGATGGCAACCAGCGTTTTCGAACTGGGTCACCTCGACATGTTCAGAGAAGGCCTGTTTCACACTGCAGTGAAAAGGAGGAACAAACAGGTGGCAGGAGAGAACAAGACACAGGATGAAACTGGTGATTGTCATAGTTCCTGTCCCCCCCACCTCCACCACAGCCACAAAAATTCCTCCAGGTTAGCACAAGTACCTTAGACAAGGCATCCTCAAAAACATTCTCTCCTTCGGTTTGATGGTTTGGGGGGATTTTTTTCTTTGTGTGCTTTTTTTGTTTTGTTTATTAAACAAAAAACTAACAACCCACCACAAAAAAAAAATCCCACAAAACACACAATCCACTGTACCTGGGGTGAAATCCATCCCAAATCCACAGCCTAATCCTTTCAAACCGAATCGCTTTCCTAGCCCCAATACAAAGCACTGCTGTGAAAGGGTTAAAACTTCATCTTAATTTAAATATGCATTCAGGATCCAGAAATATCAACCTGCAGCAATAATGATGAAAGAGCCGCTCTGAGATTTCCACACAGCGTTGCAACAGCAACTAGCACAGCAGATGACAAACAAAGGGGAAACTAGCTAAGTTTGAGGCAACTCAGCCATTTCTGGGATACACCCACAGCCTTTGAAGCCTGGTATCTTCTTTTGGCTGTTCACAATATTGCTAGAACAAGCATCCAAAGTTGCCTCAGCTAAAAATGAAGAACTGTATGCCTTCACCTTCATCTTTTAAGCATTTTCTTAAGTGCAGCAACTGCAGCTGCTGGGAGAAGTGGCCATGACTGTATTATTTCTCCAGCTAAACTCAAGTAGAATCTTAAATTCAACACCAGTTCTCTCATTTCTGAATTCATGGAGTTGTATTCTTCAGCTACTGTATTTGCATCCAGGCTTCGCAGCTGCCAGGTTCGCTGCATAATATGAAATTTGGATTAGGGATAAACATAAACCCAATTCTGCTTTTCCATTAATCCTTTTTGCTATCACCGGGACAGCCAACAAGCTGGTATTTCTAGGGAGGGAGCGCATACAAACAGCAAGATCATAAGTTTGGGGTTTGTTGCCTCTTTTTTTTTTTTTTGCTGTCTTCACTTTGAGTGACAAAAGGTAAGCACAAGGCGAGAATTATAACCCCTGAAGACCACCCTTCAGAGATCTGGAAGTCTTGGCTCTACGTAGCAGCTATTTTTCAAGGCTAACACTTTTCTTACTACCAAAATAAAAAGAAAAAAGAAAAGCCCCTCAACAAAATAACCTCAGACACAAACAAGAAAAGCACAATATATACAGACATTCCATCTTCCAAAACCGCCCACAGCACTTAGCCAGCCAAAATAATAAAAGAAGAAAAAAATAAAACCAAAAAGTTCAACAATACTTTTCTCTCTGGTGACAAAACCTAAGTATCTCCTCTTCTCCCATCCCTGACCAAGGTGGCTACACCATCATCGAGCAGCAACACAACCTTTTGTGGGGTTGTGCTATAAACCAGGTCACAGAAACAGCAGGGGTTTGGAGGGGACAGGGAACCAAAAATAAACCCCCAATTCCAACTGTTTCAGGGATCCTGTTTACAGCACAATGGAGGAGAGGGACTTAAAACTACATCCTCTTCCTCACTGCTACTGCCCATGGCAGGGGTGTCTGTGCTCCTGGGTACCTCCGAAACCTTAATCTCTTCCATTTCAAATGCATCCTGTTAAAAAGGGGCTTCATTTTCTAATATGGAGGTTTTTAAGATCAGTGCTTTTGACAGTATACTCTCTCCCAGTTGTGGCTTTCCACTCACATTTCATTATTGCTAGGGCACCCTACACCCCAAGGAAAATGAGAACTGATGACAATAGTTGATGGAGTCATATGTCTACAGAATTCACAGGCCAAAATAACTGAGCTGAGGCAGAAAGGATACGTTCAAGCACAAACCCTTCTTAAAACAGCTATAGCTCAGCTACACACTGAAAATAGACTTGCCACACAAAGCATGATCAGACACACTCAGCAACCTGAGAAGACAAACACTTCCCTCTCCTCTTAACCTGACAGTCATTTTAACTTAGAAAATTCAGATAAAGGTTTCCCAAGGATTTCCAAGCCTGTTTAACATCCCCTTTAAAAGGGAAGCTGAAAAATAATCATATCCTGTTCTATGCAAAGATAACCCCTTGAATTACCTCTGGATAAAGACTTTGGCCACTTATACCTGTCACCTGTCCTCAGAAATTTTGGGATTCACCATCACAGAGGACAGCTACCAAAACTCACTCCCCACCCAAAGAAGGCTGTCGACACAGTAACAATCAGGACACGCTTACTGACTTGGTTGGGACATAGGTTTTCCAAATCCTGAATGCCAGCTCATAGCTCCTTAGGGTGGAGCACTGCTGCTCCATGCTCCCAAACCGTTACCCAGCCTGTGGCACAGTCAACTAAACCTTGGCCATCCAGACACCACAGGGTTAATATCCTTAGTTACCATAGCAACCAGCACTTCTTCCTCCATCAGAGCCTCAGCTGGCACATTGCTGCCTTCCCAGCATCAGGTTTTGCAGCACATTTAGGGACCCCTCCCTTTCCCCCTCAGCCACAGGGTTTGGCCAAGCACATCACGAGGATGTTGGAGCGCTCACAGCTTCACCTAATTTTGGCATTCCTCTGTCCCCACGTCCCCTGGGCACTTCTACCTCCCTTCCATAAGGGGAAGGATGCTGTCTAAATTCTCTCCAAGTGCACCAAGGCAGGCATAATGTACAGCAGGGAGCCAGCTGCAGGTTCGCAGGAGGAGATGCCACAGGGTAAGGGAGGGAGGCAGTGGTGAGAGTTCAAAGTTGGCACAAAGATCAACCATCAGCTCAAAGAGAAGCAGCACGGCAAGGCCAAGGGACTCAGCTGCCATCCACGGATCTACTGTGGGTATTAGGGACAGTGCCTTTTCCCCCCACTATGACACCCGTAAGAAACCAAAACTCCCATCTAGTGGTACACGTAATTCTGTCGGGAAGAGAGCAGAAAAATGACTTACAAAACAGAGATTATCACAAGTAAAACAATAAACCTTTTTCCTCTTGTAGTTCACCTTTGAACTGCAGATGCATAGAAGCAATCATCACATCCTGTCCTCCCTCCTGGTTTCCATCCCTTGCTCCTGGGCAGCTGCCGCATGCCGGCACTTGCTCATTTCTAAGCCAACCCAATGTCATTTTTATGGTTCCACCCATTGGCGTACTTGGCACAGAGAGAGGCACTGCTGTTTTATTAATAGCTTCATGCTGGCCCAGCTCTATCCTGTGCAGGATTTCCACAGCATCGTTACAATGCATTTTTCACGATTTCCCCCCCTCCTTCCCCACATGCCACTCAAGGAGAGCAGGCACCTGTCTTCCACCGAGCTGTTCTGCTCCTCAATGTCACCTTGCTCAAGACCTTCTCCTCCTTCTCTCTCCCTGTCTCCTTCCCCACCCTCCAGGAAAGCATCCCAGCACAGCCAGATCAGTTGACCCCCATGCTACCAAGTACTCAGAGAGCCTCTCAGAGTCTCATTTTGAAAGCAAGCTCTCTGTAAGAGGTGCAACACCAGCCACAGCACATGGGGTATTTGGAGCAGAGCTGGAAGGGGAGAACAGTTATTTTAAGTCCAAATGTTCAGTTACTGCACAATGACAGTTCTTCCTTTTTACTTCAAAAAAGACAGGACAAGCTTCTAGCTTTGGGCTAACTTTGTGAACTAATGGTGGCAACTGCTATGCAAGTGACCTCTTAAAGGCCGAAGTTTGGCAGTAGATATGGAACACGCTGGCAGCATTCCACTTTGGTATTAATATGGGCAAGGCAGTAACTGGTTTCTACCCAGGATTAATGGTTAACAAGGCACAGGATTTAAAAAAAAAAAAAAAAAAAAAAAAAAAAAAAAAAAAGAAAAAGCAATCAATGTGCCAACACATACTTTTCTTTGTCAATCTTCTCTACCACATCCCTCATTTCATTCAGGCAAAAGGTTTCTCACTGCTCCAGTATCAGGGTGAATGAGACCCAAACAAGCTTTAACTAATTGTATGAGCCTGGAGCATCGGGTATGCAGATATCCACCAGGTCTTGATTGAAACACTGGTCTATCCAGGGCTCATCTCAGCAGTTTACAGAAGACCTTCCCACAATCTCCACCAGTTCTGCCAGCCCTCTGCCAAACCCATTGCTCTGAGCGTTGTCACAGAACTGCCCACAGTGTTTTGTAGCACAGATTCACCTTTAATGGAGGTGGGTTTGAAGAATTTCACTGATTGCACAGAAGAGCTAGCAGGTCACTCTGAGCAGAGACCTAACCTGGGCTGCACTACCTTCTGTCTTTACATTGAGTCCCAGACACAGGAAGAAGTCCTGTGACTTTTAAAGAGATTCCAAGAACAGGCATAGAATGGATTAAAGGCTTTGGAGTACAAATGAAAGTAAGTAGACACAGGTACCACCACGTTGCTGATTGGAAGGGTTTGTTCCCTCACACTTGACCCGAACAGTAATACTAAGAATGCACGTGCCAGCTGGTATTCATAGTACTTACAGCCCAAGGGGCTACACCAACCTCCTGGAATTCACAGCTCCTTCCACTTGCCATTTCACACTGCCAATGATTTCCCCCAACAAGGATAACACACATCACAAAAATCCATGGTTTAAAAAGGCATCAAGAAATAGAGAATCTATACCCCCCAAAAACACCCGATCTCATCTGATCTCCAAAGCTAAGCAGGGTCAGGCCCAGTTAGTTCTTTTTCTAAACTCATAAATCTCTTTATCTCTTCTTTCTCTCCTCTCTTGGAGGGGGGGACAGGGAGAGGGGGCCATCTGTCATTTTGATAGGCCAATCTGGCCAAAACCACGACACCCTGGATAACTTCCAATAGTCAATCACAAAATAAGCCCCAAACCTACTTAGGCATTATATTTCAGTACATGGGGACTTACTTTGCAGCCATTTGTGTTATGCTCATCTCCTACTACATCAAAATTTCCCTTTGAGAAAATAATTGACAATAGTCCCCTTTCAGCCTCTTTTCAGTAAGCACAACATTGGAGCTTGCTTTGTCTTCAATTCCCAAAATGTTTCAGTAGCTCCTGTCTCCATCTTTTTCTCAGTTTTTCAACACTAAAGCCACTATTTTGAGGTTCATTTTCCTGAATGTTGCTGGATGCAGAGAGGCAGCGAACGTTCCAGTGATGCCTTACTCTCTTTACACCCACATAATTCACTGGATCAAGCCAGACACCAGAAAGCTTTGACAAATTACCTGCCCACTGGGTCCCCAAAAGTGCTCTCCAAGCCACTTCTTTCCAAACATCAGCCCTTGATGCAGAAGATAAGGCCAGAGATTCCAGTACTGAGATTCATAACCCTGCCAGTTGGGTCATTAAGAGCCCATTGCGTTGGCATCAGTTCAAGTTAGGAAAAGATCCAAAGCACTCTCTACAAGACTATCAGTAGCATTCATTTTATTTACCATCCTGTCAGTCTATGGCTCATCCTCAACTTCTCTCCACAGTAATTCTATATCAATTCCCATATCGCTGATGGAAATGTTGATCATCATCATCAGTCCTCTTACACATCCCCATAGACCCTATTTAATTAGGATTCACTATCAACAATGCCAAGACTTGTCAGTGAACCTGAGAGCAGCTGAAGAGACCTCTCCTGTCCCCTGATGTTCTTTCTTCATAAACCATAAAACAGATTAGAGAACTCTCCTTGTAATACATTTAAGTAAGTACCCTACAGCCATTGCAGAACACTGGTGTTTTGGAGGAGGTTCACATCTTGTGAAAGGAAGGGGGATTGAATCAGACTCTCATGGAGTGGCAAATCAATGCCTAACAGCTGGCTGAATACATTAAAGCTATAAAGTTCTTTCTACCAATCAATCCATTTCTAGTCTCAAAAAGAACAAAAGCAACTACCTTCAGCAGGATTTGTTTTTCACAGTTCATTTTTAAGTAATGCCAGGTAGAGACAGGAATAACTGACACCTTTCCATAGTGTCAGCTCAAATTGACAAAAAGACAAAGCAGCTCACTCTTACCCCATTCTCTCATTCCTTGCACAGCTGCCCTCTCCCCATCTGAGGGATTTTTCCTGCCACCTCAAGGTCCCCTCAGCCACCTCTCCCAATGATCCTTTGGTTTTTTACTTTTTTGGAAGGTGAAATCACTGATGAGACTACACTCTTACTAAAATTTTGAATCTTTTCAGATGTTCCTTCTTGTCCTTTTACATTTATTTTGTTATCCCCAACTTTTTTATTGTACCAGCAACAGTCAACTGCCACCTATGTTTTATTTATCGATGTCATGCTGCATTTTTAATTGCCTCTTAGGTTTGTGGCATCTTCTTAGGAGATATTCTATCCCTTTAATGCTCTATAATACCCTTGCATATTTTTGTGACAATTGACACAGAATATTCAGTCACAGATTATATTTCACTCTAATTCCAAACATCTTCACTCTTTCTCCTCCCTTCCCAAGAAGCCTGCTTCCTTACAGGCAGGAGTTAAATGTTCCAAAGCTGAGCTGAGATTCTAAAGATTCAGACTTGAGAGGCAGCTGCAGGCACAGACAACCCACGAACAGTCATTCCTTTTAGTAGAGGCAGCAGTTTCTTGCTCTTATACCTTTTTAGAGGTTTCTAGCTGTGGATAACTGTCAAATATATCCCTCTCCTCATCAGTCTTATTTAGTTCAGCATCCAATAGCCAGCAGGGAGCAGACACGACACCACTGGTAGGAGAGAAGGCAGACATGATCCTTGCAAAGCCCTTTTTATCTGCAGATCACAGTACCATCATCCTTCTGTGATTTAAGGGGCAACTCGATCAGTGGAACAAATGCCCCAGGGCAGAGCCCAGCCCCTTCATGACAGAGCCAGTTTGTGTACAATCTCTGCTGCCTTAATTTGCAAATGCCACTACATCCTCACAAGTGTGTGAGGGCACCTTAGCCCTTGGGACTAGGGGAAAACCAAGTAACAACTTAATAGTGCCACTACAAACAACTGCAGAGGAACAGGAATGCAAGATTCTTATTCTCAGTCCCAGAATCAGAAAGGACTATATAAAAAAAAAAAAAGGTACAAGCACAAAGTCAAAAATAGCTCCTTTCAGTTCCCTCCCCCAAAAGCACTTAGGTTTAGTTACTGCATTCAAACAGCAGCCCTTTAATCAATGAGTCCTACTTATTCATGAGGAGAACTGTAGCTAGACAAACCTTTCAAACACTCATTCTGCCATCTGGCAGCAGCACTGAGACTTGTTCCCAGACACACATAGAGCACTGGTAATTGCCCTCACGTGGAATTCCAAGGCACTGCAATTGTTCTGGCATTTAAACCTCCGTGGGCTCCAGATGTGGATTTTATTCATATCTTTGTGGGGAAAGGTATTACTAATTAACAGATATTCCCCTCCCAAATACTTTTCAATTTGCTCTCCCCAGTTATTTCTGCCACTTTCTAAAGCAGATCGTGTAGGCCTGTGGATAAGTATCTCAAAGAATTCATACCAAGGAAGAAAGTGTGTCACATTTCTCTTGCTTTCCCTGCCTCCATGGATTTGATGCTCTGAGCAGCTGCCCAGTGGGGAACACAGCTCTTCTGGGGGATTGCTTTGTAGACTTTTCTTTTTTCAAATTAATTTCAAATCATAATGGAAAGGTCACAGACATAACCTTTCTACTGAAAGTTGCAACTTTGCATTCTTGAAGTGATATACATAAGGGAAGGGGGGAATAAGAGTATTTGAAGAGACTTACATTTTGCTTCAGACAGATTCTGGTTAGGTGACCAGACCAGCATGCCGAGATTCTCTCTCTCCTGACTTCGCCTTGCGAGTTTGGCTTAAGAGAAAACAAATACAAACCAAGTTACAGAGAAAGCCATCTGAGATGCAAAACGGATACAAAAGTGACTTATCACACATCTGCAGCTTTTAATCAAGATACAAACCCCATCCACAGAGTTAAAACCCCATCTTGCCATTCAGACCTGAGGCTCTTCCTTGTTTCTTCAGTGCATCACCCCCTATGACAGATACCGCACACTCACTCTTTTATGCAGTACACTTAGAAGCATACGTTAGATCTAAATTAAAAGTTAATTAATGTTTCTCTTCCAGCATACATGATTATTTTTCTTCCAGCCATCGTTAAATGAAAAAGGGAGGAGCTAGGCTCAGGCAGCAGGCTCCAAGCCCTTGTCATCATGAGACTGTACTGTGCAGCTACGTTAAGACTTCAGGGTAGACACATGGGTGAGCTACCCAGATGTCACTTCTGAGCGCCTCCTCCCCTGCCCCAGCAGCCGTTCTGTGCCTGCATCCCACACACACAAACGGGGTCCCCCCAGGCCAGAATCAGGTGCTTTGCTCAGCCCCTCTAGAGAAATTCTTGTGCATTCACACCCACGCTCAGAAATCAAGTCTGTTTTTAACCAGCTTCACACCTGGCAAGCACGAGACCTCTGAAAAGTCTCGGGTGAGGAACCACAGCTGCACGTAGATTGGAAGAGCAACCTCAAGCTACGGCACATTTCAACAGCGGGTTCCTGCAAATAGGCTGTTGTTTGGTCACAAGCAGTCAAAAGAAGCGGAGAAGAGAACGAAGCTTGCTCCGTTGAGTCAACACACACACAGCCAGCTCAACTACCCACCCTGGCCCAGAGAAACTTGCAGGTCTTGTTATGAGCGATTGCCTACAGAACTACTTCCACTACAAAATGTCACATAACACTGAAATTTTATGCAAGATTTCAACACAGTGCTACTTTCTTTGCGCTGTGCAATTAGACATATAACCGCCACTTCATGATGCATTGAACAGGTCATGAAAGATCTAGTAACAGGAAAGATGCAACGGCAGGACACTGTCTCATGGCACAAGGTATGAAAATCAGAATCATCATCTGCTCACATGTCTCCGCTGCAGCCACAAAGAATCCTGACAGCACCCAGCTCCTGCTCCTCTCAACACATCGGAAAGTTCAGTAATTACAATGCTATCAACACTCACCGTTTGGCTACTGTTTTTAACCTGAAATCTGCCCAGCTAAGAACAACCAGGGTTTAGATGACAAAAATATTTTGGCATTAAATTTCAAGCATAAAAAGTATATACTAAAAATAACATATTTACATTTAACTAACAATGGTTTTTCATTACAAACACCACAATTATCTTTCACACAGTTTGGGGTTTTGTTTTTTTAAAATAAGGTTAATAGACTAAGGTTATTAATAAGGTTAATATAATAAGGTTAACATAGAAAACGCTTCATGCACTGTGCCTGTTCATTACTTTCCACATTAGGCAGAAAAACAGGAGTGAGAAGAGACAACAACAGCCTCTGGTGGTGAGAGATTAGGGGTGGAGACCAGGTCTATACACAGCACACAAAGGATGTCTGAATTTAAAATTACAATATTGAAGTTAAAATTACAACTTCACCCAAAAATAAAAAAGTCCTGAAACTTTGGGGATGAAATTTTACTTTCTCCCTCATTTCAAGTCTAGGTCCACAATGAAAAGAAAGAGGAGATCTTAAGCCTCCCCTTCATCAAATTTTTACATGGAAAATCCCTATGAACGATGGTCTGTTCTACTGAAACCTAGTTGCTGTGTTTCAGTGTACGGTCCATGGGGTAGGGATATGTTTGAGTGATGAGGGAAGAGAGATTGGGTATCAGGAAAAATTTTACATGGAAAAGGTTATTAAGCATTGGAATGGGCTGCCGAGGGAAGTGGTTGAGGCAGCATCCCTGAAGGAACTTAAAAGATGGGCTGATGAAGGTATTTAAAAGATGGCCCTGACGTACCAAGGACATACGTGATGTAGCAAGGAAGAGCTTAAAACCTTACTCAGAATATGGAAACACACTGAAATGGTTATTTCAGAGCAACAGCCAGGAGAGGGGATGAGGAGGCTGTGAGTAGAGCTGTTATTATATCCCTTCCGTACATCTTTCGGAGCACAGGTGCAGGGCTCACCAGCACGAGGGAATTCTTTCCCTAATCCCCTGGTTCTGGACAAAGGATAATGGGGTGAATTCAAGCACTATACTCTTCAGTGACAAAGCTCAAAAGTTAGTTCAATATGATCCATTCCATATTTCACATAAAAATAGCTACGTAAGGAGAGCAGGGGTTACTCTTTTTTAGGGGAATGGATCAATTTAGGATCAATGGGGTTTGCTTGTCTAAGCAACTGCAGTTAAACCAGTGGAACTTGTGTTTAGAGAAGCTGTATGTTGGCAGAGATCATCTGACATTTCAGTTAATCCTGCACTTTCATCTAGGCTACCCACCAGGTATTTGTAAAGTCTCTGCCATAGCCATTAGCTCCTAATCACAGCTGTTGTGGGAGCAAACACTTTGTAATCACTTTCCCACTACTGACTCCCCTGTCTGTCCCAAGTCTGGGAGGAATCATGGATGCTTCCTCCAACCCAAGAGAACCACCAGCTCCTACGAGCAGCACCCTCCCTAAACCTTGTTCCAGTGACAGAATTGACAAGGAATGCAAGGTCCCATTGCCTTTACCTGAGCACAGATGCACATCCCATCCCTCTCTCTTCCCTCATCCCTCAAACATCTCCCTACCCCATGGACCACACGCTAAAACACAGGAGGGAACTGATCCAAATTAAAACTCACCCTGTAAAGAAAAGGTTACTTTTAAAGTTTGTCCCATTTACAGATCTAGTTGTGTGCATGTGGGTGTGCATTGATTTAAATTAAAAATAATATCTTGACTGTGTCTTTAAAACAAATTTTTCCATGCTGTGAAGGTTAGTACACAGGACAGCCTCACTCCTAAGCATCTGTTTGTACAATTTTCACTTGCATAAAGATGTCAGTCCTGCTCTCCCACTGCCACTCAAAAAGTTTAAAGCCTCAGGGACAAATCCACTTTAGACACCAAACCCGGGTGATCCCAGCTTATACAAGAGAAGGAGGGGGGAAAAAAGAGAGCAGAGTGGGAGCAAAGATACTTTTTATTAATACCAAAAAAAGCCCCCACAACCAAAAATAAAACAAAAGACCAACAAGCCAAACAAAGCTACCACCACAACAAATCCCTTAAAAACCCACTCCCTTCATCCCAGAGCCACACTTCTCTGCTGCATTTACTCCAAGCCAGAGAGCAGAGGGTCAACCCTGCCAGAACCCTCTGCAGAAACAGAAGAAAGGTGGAACTTGCAGGGAACTTCAAGGACACCAAGCTCTAAATACCCTTACAAGTGGTCTGATAATACACCCTTACTTTGATGTGTGTATTACCTTAAACCGTGGGTTTAGACCCCCTCCCTACACCAAGAAACACACTCATATCTCCTTGCATCTGAGGAGTTCTGCAGATATGGTAACTTCTTATTTCCTCTTAAGCAAACCAAAGTTGTACCAGTGCTAGAATCTAGACTGTATGAATAAGCTCAGTGTTGAACGTGCTGCACAGTTTGTCATCATGAATACATTTGTGTTGACATGAAACCACAGATCTTTGTTCAGGCTCTCTCCAGAACATTGCAAGAGAGCCAAGACATGCCTGTGTGCCCTGCAGGCTCCTCAGCCACCACGCTCAGCAGAGCTGCTGCAAATGGACAAGAAAGCAGGGCTGAAAGCACTAAGTGTGCACCTCTACCAGGGCGCTGTGAAGCCAGAACACCCATCAGGGAAAGCCAGAAGCACAGGAAAGACTTGGACATGTTGAAGCGGGTCCAAAGGAGGGTCACAAAGATGATCAGAGGGCTGAAGAACCTCTGCTGTGAGCACAGGCTGAGAGAGTTGGGGTTGTTCAGCCTGGAGAAGGCTCCAGGGAGACCTGATAGCCACCTTCCAGCACCTAAAGGGAGCTACAGGAGAGACAGGGAAGGACTCTTAAGAGGGAGTGGAGTGATAGGATGAGGTATAATGGTTTTCAACTGAAGAGAGTTAGATTAGATATTAGGAAGAAATTCTTTCCTGTGAGGGTAGTGAGGCACTGGAACAGGTTGCCCAGAAAAGCTGTGGAGGCCCCATCCCTGGAAGTGTTCAAGACCAGGCTGGATGGAGCTTTAAGCAACCTGGTCTAGTGGGAGGTGTCCCTGCCCATGGCAGGGGGCTTGCAACTCTATGATCTTTAAGGTCCCTTCCAACCCAAACCACTCCATGATTCTATGAAAGGAAAATGTACATGTCTCCAAACAGAAACTACCAAAGGCTACCACACTGCGCACATGAGGTCTCCCCTGCAGGTCAGAGAGCACCTTCCCCATCCTTCTGACCTGTCCCCAATTCCAAGTTAGCTATGGAGTAGCTGGCATCAGCAGAGGATGGAAAGCCGTGGCTGGCACGAATACCACTGCCTTCATCCCTCCTGAATCTTCTTTTGGAGAGATGAACTAAGAGCCTCTGAAGAGGTGTGTCAAAAGGCCAAAGGATGAAGCTTGCACTTTATAGCTTGAATCTGTCCAATGCCTCACCACTTCTGAAGGGAGAGGAGGTCCTGTTCAGCCAGCATTGCTTTGCTCTCCTGACTCGTGCTCCCTTCCTTTCCCTCCCCATCCTGTGTTGACTCTGGCACTTATCCCTCCAAACCAAGCACATTCACTAAAAGTAACCTGGCAAAATAGAAAGCAAACAGCATTTTCCCCTGTTATTAAATCAAATCAGCTGGCTGTGAGTTGAGACAAACAGCTGAGTGGGTGCACAGGCAGCAGGAGGTCCACGTGGATGGGGCCTCTCTGCCTTCACCCCAACACAACAGTGCCACAACACCCCTGCAAAAGAGAGGGAGGGAGGCTGTTTCTCCTTCCACCAGCACCACACCACATCGAGGTGGTGAGAGAGACAAGGAAAGGGAAGGAGAAAGCAGGGACATGCAGGGCATCTCCCTCAACCACAGCACCAGTTTAGTTGTCTTAGGGACCACTGGTGGAATGACAGAGTACATAAAGACCAGGCAGAAAGTCAACAGACCCCACCAGTGAGCAGGAGCCCAGCACTGCACAGCACCAGCCTGGCGCGACCCATTTTATTTTTCTTCTCCAAGATAAAGAAGAAACATGCCAGAATAAACTTAGTGGGAGCAGAGGTCTCTCAAAAGAGCCACCAACCACTCTGTTGCCTATTATTTTGCTTCTGTGCAAGGCAGCGGTGCCAGCTCCCACTTGAGTTCCTGCACTTGAGGGAGCTGCTCTGTCTCACAGCTCTCCCCAGGGATGTTGCATGTTCCAGCTGGGGCTGTGAGCCCTTCAAGAGCACCTTGTGCTTTCCTTCTGGCACCTGTACTGCCCTGTAAAAGAGATGATCCTCATCTCCTGAACATGCCAAGACACACTTTGCTCCCAGCTCCATCCTGCCCAAGTTGTGGGTGAAACTCTGCCACAAGGCCACCAGGATTCTGACTTCTCCATAACCCTTTCAGGAGTCTTCAATGCGAGTTTTCACTGCTGCTGCTTGCACAATGCATTTCTGAGCTACTGAAGCCCTCTGAGTTTTAAAGAAAAATACACTACCGTCTGACTATGTGAGAGCATTGCAACACACACCATGAAGATTGGGACTCTGCAGCCAGTCAATTCTTCCATTATTTACAAACAACAAAAGTTAACTCAGAAAAGGGTGTCTGCTGTCAGGTGCTTGGTACAGATACACATTTCTGTACCTCCTCTGAATGGCAAACATGGACAAATCAAAGCACAGGGAATTCTTCAGGTACTGATCTTTTTGCAAGGCAACAGGTAAGAAAAGATTTCTAGATCCAAACAACATATTTCATGAAGTTATTAAAATTTGCACAATAACAACTGAAATCCTCAAGGTACACAGTAGCAAGATTCCCACCTATGAAGGCTATTGCCTTACTAACAGAACCTACTGATCCCCCCATAACTGGTACCAACACCTTTTAATATGTAACCCTCAACATTATATATAAGCAGTATTGTATAATACCCTAAGGTGAATATAAGTTCTTATTGTTTGGGGAAGAGCTGGAGCTGACATATAACAACTTAGCTATGAATGCTGCTTAAAGCAGTTTTGGACCAAGTTTAAATGTATTTGCTTAATCTCTCTTCATTAGAAGTGCGTGCTTCCATTCCCAACCCCGTATTTTCTTTATCAATGCAGACTTATATTTATTGCAGAGGGTAAAATCCCCTGTTTACAGTACCCATGATGACAGTTACACAAAATAAGACAAGGGAGGCACTGGCTCCCATAGTTTAAAGACTTGCTCTCACTGGTTCATTGATATTACTCAGGTTCACAGTGTAATTGTAAATGCACAGCAGCGAAACAACAAGATACCTATGTGGCACAAGAGAATTCAAACAAAATTGAGAGTCAGAACAAAAGCTTCTTCCACCTTCCATCCCCACTGCCGGCACTAGTGTCTCAAGCAGCAGCTCAAAGACGTTTGAAGAACTCTGCTGCCCATCTCCACTTCCTTCTGCATGTGACTTCCCCCCCGAGTCAGCAGATAACGCGTGTGATCCCCTTTCATTCCTATTTTCTGAGGACAGCCCAGATATAGTAGCTGGTACCTCATAGAAATACCATATTTATGCACACTGCAGCAGCATTAAATGCAGCAGAACATTTTAGACTGGAATCCTGCAAGTTGAGGAAGGTTTTTTAATTAAAAACTTATAAATTAAGCAATGGTTAGCTCTTCCTATACATGACTACACCCGGCTGGCACTATAATCTATATGCAAATAAAGTTCTGAGGGCAGTTTTGTATCTGCCTAAGGAAGCAAAGGCAACAATTTGGGTTTCCATACAGAGCAGCAGCACCGGGAAGGCAGGCTGAAGGGCCTTATTGCCTCAGAATAACTGTAGGTGCTGTGCTACAAAACCCCACGGTATCACACATTACAACAGTGTGAAAAATATTGCTTTAAAAATTACCCAGTTAAAGATTAATCATCCAGTAATGATTACAAAGGTCACTTTGCAGTGATAAAAATTATTACCATTAGAAGAACTGGAAGAGAAAATGAGAAAAAAACCTGGATAGCAACACCGTTTCCTGTTCTTTACGATAATCAAGTTCAACCCATACTAAGTTTGAACTTCACACCTTTGTTGTTGTTTTTTTTTAAATTTTATTTTATTTTAAACTTTTTATGAACACACCTGATCCAAGATGCTTTTCCAGGGCGAGAGCTAGCTGGAAAGCAAAAGCTGTGCCCTACATTTTGCCCACAGCCCAGGCCAGACCGAACAATAAAGCCAGAACAGATGTTGAGGCCTCGCCTTGATTTTTTTTTTTCTTCTGGAATAATAGGAGTCCGCTCATTCTTTCCTGCAAGCAGGTGGCACCAATGTGCAGCCATAGATGAGGTCTGAATAACTATACAAGCAAACGGCCTTTCAATACACACTCTAAGTGTGTAAAAATTATTTTTTCTACATGCATGCCATTCCAATCCAAGTTCTGCATACACAAACCCTGCAACTCGCACAGGAGCAGGAAATATATTAACATAACATCAGAAGCATGTGTGTTCCCCCACGCACACGCTCTCAGTATTGAGGAGCACACCTCTGCTAATCACAACAGGTTTTTGTCTAGACATGGCTGGGGTTTCGTATGGAAACGTGAAAGGGTTGGAGTTTGATTAAAGAGAGAGTTAAGTGTAAAATGAAAAGGAGAAAATGCACATTTGATTAAGATTTTACCACAGATCTGTTGCAAGTCTTTTTAAGAATGTAAAAATTTGCACCACAAATCCTTTTCTTGGTTTTTTGTTTGCTTTTGTGTTTTTTTTAAAGGAGGAGGGCTAGTAACTATACTACAGCACAGCCCAGAAGCAGGCAACCAGAACAAAGCAAAATCCTGCAGCACACACATCAGGTCAGACCTACAAGGTTCCCCTGCCCTCCCAAGCACACTTTTCCACCCACAACATCACTGAGAGCATCCCTGGCCTCCCCAGGCTGTGCTTCAGAGCTGCAGCAGCTCTAAAGCTCCATCAGGAGGGGTGGGATGGGACTGGATTCGTGCTGCCCTGCCAAGAAGTACCAACAGAAAAGGGAAGAAAGGAAAAAAAGAAAAAAAAACAAACACTACACGAGGCCTGCTGGGTTCCACGCACTTGGTGGCTACCACCCCACAACCCATGGCTGCCACACTGTGCCCCACATCCTGCCACCAAACCTGGGAACCCCTGCACTCTCACAACCCTACAAAAAAAGAAAAAAAAGCATCAGCCCAGGACCTCCAGAGCCACGCAGTGAAGCATTTTAAAGTTTGTTAAAAATAGGTAAATGCGTGCACACAATTAGTTCTGAGAGCCAAGCGACAAGCTGAGCCAAGCCACCACGAGCCAACTGCTGCTGGTTTCTGCTCAATCTCCCTGAACGCTGCCCCAACAAGAAGAGATTTCCTTCTTTCCCCCCACGCTATTTCCCTTCCACTTTCATTTAAGTGACCAGACACGCCTACATGTATGCAAGTACAATCCACGTATAGAACTTAATATACATAAAAAAAGAAAAAACAATAACATAGCACAGTTCCTGCAAGTTCCAGGCCTCGTGCTGCCGACATATATCCAGGCACTGCCAAATCTATTTGAAGTCAAACCGTCTACTGATGAGGAAGCAAATAAGACAAACGCATCTTCCTCTCTTTCCATCACATAGAACTTGGTTCTGCTGCCTCCACTGTTCCTTGACAATCAGCAACTCCTACACACACACACACAGCTTCACATTCAGATGGTCTCCATTTCTTTACTAAGCCAGCCCTCAGCTCCTCCCACCCCTCTGCTGTGTTTCCTTATCCTCAGCAAGAAGAGTTGTTTGGGCCCAGTGCTGCCCATTATTCACAGGCAGCACTTAGGAATAAGGAGAGCAGGACCAGCAGAGAGACCTCCTGAGCCTGGCACCACATCTGCATCATTGGATTTTATGGTTGTTCGTGGGAGAAGGGAAGGGAAGAAAAAAAAAAAAAAAAAGAAGAAAAAAAAAGTCCATCAACTAGTCTAATCCTTTTTGAACCCATTTGTAATTTTGGCATCTACAACATCCTGTGGCAGAGTGCTTCAATTTAATTATATGTTTGTTGTCTGAAGGAGAACAAAGAAAGCCCATGCACACACTCCCTTCTCGGCTCTGGAGCTGCTACCCAGTCATTTCATTTGGTGGCCCCATTTCCTGCCTTATGAGACGCAGAGAATAACTGTGCCCTGTTCACCTCCTCCATGTCTCTTGCTGTTTTACAGACCCTCGACCACATTCCTCTTGGTCATCTGTTTTCCAAGCTAGACAATCTGGACTTTTCCGCTTTTCCCTTGTCCAGAGACAGGGAAGAAGAACAATTCCCGTACTTTATCTAGTTATCTTACAGCTCTGAGAAGCACGTTTGCGTGGGGGAGGGATGGAAACAGGGCACAACCAGAACGGTACGCAGTGTTCGAGAAGAGGATACACCACAGGATTTATAAAACCTGCCATAATGAGGTTCTGTTTTGTTCTCATATGCTTTCATAACAGCTTTTAACAATGCTCTTGCCTTTTCACTATTACCATTGGGCTGATGAAAAAAAACCACGATGACTCCCAAGATCTTTATCTGGAAAGGCAACTAGAGACCACTACCATACACATACAGTTAAGGGCTGTTCCACCCTACTCTTCCCCCCACCCTCCCATGATATTACTTAGCATATAACAAGTGTCACCTGTCCTTTTTATAGCTATGCTGTCACAAGACTGAACAGGTTGCCCATTCCCCCCATTCAGCAGATAACCACACTCTCCCTGCTGTCCCCTCCTCCCGTTCATGTACTATCTTTTACACACTGACAAAAGGACAATCCAGCTGTTAGTAGTAAAAATACAAAGCAAGAAACAAGAACAACAAGATACATAATTTGAAATGGAGAATACACAAGCGTTGCTTTATACGGAGTGTGAGAAGTGCACAGCGGCTCCTCTCCAAACCCTGACTCTAGGACACCTCTGGATTCCCAAGGTTTTTTCCCCAGGAGACATGACACAAGGAACAAGAAGCCAACAGAGGATTTCTCAGACCTTGCAGTTCCCACCATTCCCTTTCCTACTAAACATCAATGCTGTTTCAACCAGCAGCCCAAGTACTCCCCACTCCCTGTCTCCAGCCATTCCCCAGCACCTTTAGGGGAACGAGGAGAGGAACATAAAACGGGAGAGAGGGACGAGTTGCTTTTGCCTCTACTCAGAAGAGTCGCTCCCACCACCCCAGCTTTAGAAAGCCCTGAACCTCCTTACCCACAGAGCAGGTCTAGTTTCCCCTGCAAAGCTTCAAACTCGCCTTGATAGGCCTGCACAAGCACTGGCAACCTAAATAAGCAGCATTTCACTCATCTTTCTCACCACTGAGGACCAGCTGGCCTGTTTCTATTGCCCACAATGCAAGGAGAAAGTATTCACAAAGCAGAGGGATTACTTTTTGATAATTTTAGCAACACCTCTTCCCTGCCCATCCATCCAAAGTTCATATGAAAGCATCCTGTTGAGATAATTCACACCGATTAGTGGAAGTAGCGAGTGCCTAGAAAGCATCAGCAATACATAACGCAGATTTCTGGCTAACAAAGTAACTGGTTTATTTTTTCCACCACACTTCAAAAACCCTCACCAAGAGACAGTCAGAAACAGATCTAACTAAAATCTGGTCTCCAAATGAGTATGGGGTGTGGGCACTTCTCCTTCTCACCCTACATTTCAGGAATTCAGAAAAAAAGAGGAAAAAAAAATAATCAGAGAAACTCAGCTATCCTCAATGGCTTATGAACTAAGACCACTGTGTGACCGTGTTACTGCTTGATGATACCGTACTGTGAAGGGCATGCAGGTAGGACACACTGCTGTCTCCATCCAGACAAGAGAGTGTCCACTCAAAAGGTCAAATGAGAGAGAAATTCTCCGTTTTGCTGTATTCCTGGCAGCAGCAAATCATTTTACACAGCAGAATGAATCAATCAGCAACAGCTAAGCACAGTCAGCTCTCAAAGACACTAAAGATTTCTCACATTATTATTATTCTTTTAAACCTGGGTCAAACACCAACACTTTTCAAAGCCATAAGCTGACAAGCCCATCACACTACAGCAGCAGATACATGTCTTCCAAACCTAGCTGGGTGCTGCAGAGAGGCTGGACATCCAGGAAGGCACCACCACTGCACCTCCTTGCTTGAGGCAGTACCTTCAAGAGCAGAAGGACTGGGCACATGCAGAGGAGTCCTTACCTCTATGCTGAAGTCACCTAAACTAACCCAGCCATTGGTTTTGGAGAGGTTACATGAGTGGCCTATCTGGCAGAGTGACAGAGGTGGTAACCTCTGAAAAGAGGGCACGGCTTCCTCTCCTGGTGCAGCCACTTCCAGAAGCAGACACCTGTCCTTGGGCCAACGTGAGTGTACGAGAAGCTTAGATATCAAATCCCACCCAGCACTGAGTCATGCACTGATGGGGCGTGCAACTGCAATCAACAGGCTGTGAGCATGCCCAGTTTAACCCACACAAATCCGACTTCTCAACGTCTGTGACGGCTGCATATCCTCCTCTCACCCCCATCCATGACAATCTTCCAGGTTCTTATCCTCACAGTACCCCTACCAGCAGATGAGAGCTTTTATCAACACACACACACAGAGGCGTGCAAAGCACCGAGTGCCAGGCTGGCAGGAGTTGAGCCAGGTTTCCCAGGCCCCATATTAGAGCCCCAATTGTGGGTCATCCTTCCTCATCATCCCGCGCTCAGAAATGCTGGAATCAGGCAGGATCCTATAAATGACACATTTGTAACATTTCAAATCAGACCTTGAAAACTCAATCTGTTTCCAGCTGACTTGTATTCATTAGCTCACACAAGCTCCCTAAGGCACAGACAGTCCCTCTCCTTCTGTCTGCACAGGGCCTGGCTCAACAGGGCGCTGTAAGGAAAACAGTCATTCCCAAAAAACACAAAGTTAGATTTAATGTGCCCTTGAAATGCAGGCAGCTCCTGGATCTGACAGACTTCACAAGTCACTATGTTTCTTCCCCATTTTTGCCAAACTCAGAGGCACAGTGAGGACTATATTTAAAATGTAGCTACCAATCATGGCAAATCTTAAAGTTTGGGTTTTAACATTCAACTTCTAGGAAAAGACTACCCAAAAGAAGTTATCTGGCTCCTCTCCTTCTCCCACCTTCAAAAGAGTCTCAGAACTAGTTTGTCTGGCATCTACATTAATAATGTCAGAGCAAGAAAGCAGTATGATAACTAGGAGAGAGGCTGAACACTTGATTCATCACTGCTCCACACCAAGCACCGCCTCACACTCATTCTGCGCTGCTGGTCTGCCCGTACTCCTACTTTACACTGAACATAACTGATCCTAAAAGGTGCCAAGTAACAGGGAAGCAAACCCCAGAGAGACAGGCTCTCAGCAATAAGCAGCAGCAAGCACACTCGCAGCCCAGAGGAACAAAAGAGGGGCACAGACCTGCAAAGATGTTGGGTTTTCCTGAGCTGCCCCTGCTTTGGGATTAGGAATGTTCCTTCTGCAGTGCCAGCATCTGCATACCACAGCATATTTATGAAGAAATCAATCGGGACACAAGCAGGGAGGTGAATGTAGAGAAGAGGCCCATAGTGCTTGGGGCACCCCACAGAAAAGCAGGCAGCTTTCTGCTCTGCTTAGACGCTTCAGGGAAAAGCAAACCAGTTCGGACCTATCCACGTCTAAAGCACAATTCCTTTCTCCACCTCGTTTAACAAAGAAGACAGAAGTTTGCAGGCACAAGGCCTTACAAGCTCTCTAAAAACGCAAGCACCACGTGGCGAGCATCAGGAGCAGAGCTCACACAAAGAGCTGAGAGGCAGCAGGAGACGGAGGGGAGAGGGCTGGGAAAGCCTCTGCAGCCGGGAGCCGGAGAAGGGGTAGACAGAGCCTTATTCTCCAGCCATCGCCACAAGGAAGCGAGCACAAAGAGGCTGGGTAGGTGAAGCAGATAAGGAGAAGCCAGCCAAACGCCAGCCTGGCAGTAAAGATAAACGGAGGAGCCAAGACTCTGCTGGAAGGAGAAGAGTGTGGTTTGGTAGGAGCTGAGGGAGGAACCCGGCTTGGCGCTGCCCCGGGATGGGAAGGAGGAGACACTTCCCAGCCAGGCAGGGAAGGCAGCTTGCGCTGCACTTACCTGCGCTGGAGCACGTCCCTCATACCGCACGCTGCGGCACCGTCCTCCTCACACACAGACACACAGCTACAAAATTAACTTAATTTTACTCAGGGCCATTACTTAATTTTGTTCAGGGCCATTAATCTTTCCAATCTGAGCAAAGAGATCCTATTCAGTACACAAATGTCTCTTTATCGAGGCTGAAAATTCTTCCGTTTTCTCCAAATTAAAAAGGGGGGGGGGGGAATTCCCTTTAGACATAATTCATACTCATGGCAAAACATCCCCTCTCTCCCTTCCTTCCAAAAACTATCATCATAGTGAAAGCAGCAAGAGCATCCCTGCCTGTGTTAAGAGCCCAGAGGTCTTGTTTTCCCTTCCCACAAATTATATAATGGAAAGAAACGCAGTGGCCAACCCCCAGCAGCTGTGACAGGAATACAGCTGTGCCTCCTCACACATCAATTATGCTGCCCCGCACTGCACAAATTCAAAAAGTGGTTGCCAAGCTCGTTTTCTAGCTAAAGAAACTCCATAAAAGCAACCAGCAGCCCTCCACAGGGCACCAGATTGAGCTCCAGCCACGTAAAGAGGCGTTAAACAATCATCCCTGTCCTCCTACATCCAGTGCTACCACCCTGGCCACCTTCTGAGCGCCAGTGACCCAATGCAGCCTCTGCTCTGCCACCAGGTCACCTTAACTCCAAACCTCAGCTCCCCAGCTTGTAGAAAAGTGCTTAATAGGGCTTACATACATCTGTATAGGAAAAAAAAAGAAAGGGGCAAGGAGGAAAAGAGCAGCAACAAGAACAAGACAGCAAGGGAAACAAAACACACAGGGACATAAAGAGGACAGAGAGCCTCGGGGGAGTGACAGTATTTAGAAAAGCGGAGTTATTAGAGACTGAGAAGCTCAACCATGCTAAGGTTGCTGGGCCTTCAAAGGAAGGAAAAAAGAAAAAGGAGAAAAAAAAGTCTGTGCAGAGCATCTTGGAGAACATAACAGCCTTAAAGGTGCATACGTGGGTTGGAAAAGCTGAGACACAGTGGCACCAGAGAGGAAAGCAGACTGTCAAAGAAAACCACCAGGCAAGGCAGGCCAGGGAATCCACACCATAAACCCATAGCGAGGGGTGCTGCCAAGCATTTCAAGACACTCATATCTTCCTCAGCAGAAAAGCTCCATGTCCTCTTCGTTTTTATCCTGGCCTATACTTTCTCTGAAACTCTCCCAGCACAATTTATTGCTTTTACTGAAAGATGAACATTTTCCTTGACATCTGAATTTTCATAGGTTATTTCCATAAAAGTTTGCTACATTAAAGGATAGACTACAAGACAGGTACCATTAAACAGAGACTAACAACCCCCATCCTTAGTGCAGCTGAGCTCTGACCTGCAACTGGGAGCTGTAGGAACTGTTGCAACACTAATTTCACCCTGTGCACTGGAAAGTCTTGAGCCTTCTGCTCTGTGCCACCACCCAAACACAATTGCTACGAGTCCAGTTGTACCCAAGTTGAAAGGAAAGAGTGTCAAAATAATTCAGGGTAAGTTGACTCCACAGACTTTTCTCTTCTACTCCTCCCCCTACCCTAGAAAATCCCTCAGCCTCACCTCCCCCTCCTTGTACGCACATAGCCCCTCGGCAAAAGCTTTGCACACATCAAACCAATACTTCTTAGCACAGCCAGGGACACTGCTGAGAGCCTCAGCTCCCTTTAAGGCACGCTCCGATTGGTCCAACTTTCTAACATGAAACTCTTTGTAGTCAGATATTCATGATGCTGGCAGTGATTCTTGGTATAATTCTGTTCATTAATACCTAAAACTGAACATACAACAGCAAAGGAGGAAGAGTCCACACCCTGTAAAAGATACCACGCTCCAGTTAAAAGATAAAATAAAGTAAAACCAACAAAAGAATCAAGAGTAAACCAGCTTCACTGAAGCTCTCTTCCTAGAACAGATTTCTGCGGCATGCATGTACTGTGCAGAGCAACAAAGCCACCTTATTCTACTGGTGCCAAAGATCCCACCCGAGCAATGCCTACAGTAGGTACAGGCTGGCTGTGCTGGGTCCAACCAAGACTCCAACAGCATCTGAGCAGCACAAGGGCATCCAGCTGCAGCACCGTGATGTGCTCGCCCTCCTACACCTCTGCAGACAGCTCTCTGCTGCCCTACAACAACTGTGGGACTTTCCTGCAGCAGCAGCCACAGAATCATAGAACGGTCAGGGCCAGAAGGGACCTCCAAAGGTCACCTAGTCCAACCTCCCCAAGGTCAGCAGGGACACCCCCCACTAGACCAGGTTGCCCAGGGCCTCATCGATCCTCACCTTGAATATCTCCAGGGAAGAGGCCTCAACCATCTTCCTGGGCAACCTGTCCCAGAGTTCCACCACCCTCAGAGTAAAGAACTCGTTCCTAATATCCAATCTGAATCTGTTCTTCTCCATCTTAAAGCCATTGCCCCTCGTCCTGTCACTGCAGGTCTTTGTAAACAGGTACTGCAAGGCTGCTATTAGGTCTCCTTGGAGCCTGCTCTTCTCCAGGCTGAATAAGCCGAGCTCCCTCAGCCTGTCCTTGTTGCAGAGGTGCTCCAACCCCCTGATGTGTACCACTGCACAAGACACAGGAGCAGCAGGGAAATGGGAGTTTCTGAAGCTCCAGATAAACTCCATCTTCAAAAAACTGTCATCAAGCAGGAACATGGCCCAGGTTTTCTCAACAGCTAGATGGTAGATCTTTGCACCTAGGTATTTTTTCTGGTATATCCACCATAAGCTACAAACACCAGCTCTTCTGCTCCTGCAAGGCTTGAACACCAGCAATGTTTGCAAGACCTTGGCAAAAGGCAGGGAGACATCGCTAATGGGTCCCAAGAAACTTGGGATGTTAATTTCCTCAAGATCATGACTATGACAGGTACCAGCATTGTGTCCACACTGATAAATCACATGCTAGATCAACTCACATGGCATCCAGCAACACAGTCCTAAGAACAGTCTCACACCTGTAGCCGCCTTTTGGTGTACTTCAGGCTGCTAAGCTGCTGACCGCATGGCCTTACTTGTTTCTGTGCCCTCACTGAGAAAGGAAGAATGAAGCTGCTTATAAAACTCCTTAAAAGACCACCTTTCTCATAGCAGCATTCCAGATCCACTGCCAGCTGTTCCAGGCTTGCAGAACAAGATGATCCCATTGCATCTGGTGCTGTCTTAAACCAGAGACATCAACTTACGTGCAGGAGAGTTCAGTTGCCTGCTGGTGCTGAGCTGGGTCTAAACTTGCAAACAGAGTCCACTCCAAAAGCCTCCATTTTCCCCCCTCACAGAAGACAACAGTTCAGCCACAAGTACAAACAGGTTCATCAAAAGACATTAAGAGTCCAAGAGCAACGTAACGATGAGTCCCAGAGCCCTGGCACATCCCCCCACAACCTCAGCACCTCCTTATGCAAGTGCCCAGTCAGTATGTAGAACAGTCACATGAGACTTGCAAAGATGCCAGGAGAGCAAGTTTTAAGTTATTCCTTCACAAGAAAAAGGAGAAATAATTAGGCAATGCCTAATGGATGCCTGGGCTCTATCTACCTGAGAATCCTTGCACCCTTCTCTGCAGTGATATACCACAAAAACAGCACTCACTCTATGCAGTTTGTTTAAATATCTGTGCTACCTCCAGAAGAGAACTCTGCAGCAATTTCTAGGAAAGATGACACCAGAGCACCAGTTTCCACATCTCTGGCTTACTGCCCTTGGATAGCTCTTTTTGTGCAGAGTCAGTAAGGCTGGAAAACTTCGTTTCCATCTCACACTGGTTGGTGATGCAACCTCCCTCCCTGACATCTTAACCCAGAGCAAAGCCCTTCTGAAGATCCCACTCGGTGGACTGACTAAAGCAAGAGGATAACTACACCTTTTTGACCCAAGCCCTGCTTTGCCAGGGCAATGCTACTGGAAAGCTAAAGCTTTCACAACAAGCTTCCAGGTTGCTTCTCAGTTTCTAAAACTGAAGGTCACACGCCAGCAGGCTCAGCTAGTGCCCTGCAGTAACGCTTCATGTAAGACAAGGGCACCATGCCTTTGCCCTACTGCATCACCTGCAATGAAGAATTTCCCCTGTAGAAGCATAGGAGAGAAGAGGGACAGTGAACACATCAGGCCATGGTATGTAGAAACACAATGTAAGCATGTGTCTCTTACAGTCATATCCTGACAGAAGGTTACCGGAGTAGATGCACCCCCCCAGCTGCACACACACAAGTTAGGTGTGCAGGTGGTGGTGCCTCATCGAGTTTAGGATTGACCATGTCCAACTTCACCCTGTGATGCTGGCACCCTCCCAAACAGAGGTTTCAAGTCAGATGTTTAGGCCAAGGACACGCTATCAATATCGCTAGGAAGGCAGATTTTTCTGTTTTCAGAAGCTCTTCCTCTGCTGTTCCTACAGAACCATCAATTTTGGCCACTAGGTACTTTACCACAAGGCTGGGGGGGACGACCAACATATTTTTTTTTATAGAAACAGCAATCCCTGATTTTGCCACTAAACAATACTAACAATCTCTTCCCTGGCTCCCTTGACTCTTCTGTAGAAAACTCACTTGAAACCACACAACCCTTCTGCCTTTTTTCAAAAACCATGTCAAGTTTCCCTTGCTTCTCCCATTTCTTTGTTCAGGTGATTTCAAGGCCATCTACAATAGTATCATTCTACGCACAGCCACTAAAAATAACACTTATGAATTAGAAAAGGAACTTCCCCAGCCACCTAATCCCTGGTAGAACAAGGCACACGTGCAAATGACACAGGGAAAGATCCATGCCATGCCCTGTGTTCTCACAGCTTAGACACTGTCCTGTCTCGTTACATCCTAACATGAAGACAATCAGTCTTGCTCACCTCATGCATCACTCAGACGTGTAACGTTTCCCAAAGTTATGAAACGTGAGGAGACGTGTGAAAAACATGAAGAAACACATGAAACATGAAGGAGAAAACTACTTCTCTTCTATCTGCCCCTTTCCCAGAAGTTCTAGAAGTCAGCTGCAGGAACTGGGAACTACATTTGCTCATCTAGGAAGGAATGTCATGCCTAATTGAGTTAGCCCATAAATTCCCATGAGATATGCTTTCAAATAAAGCTTTTTAAAACAAGGTATGTTTATCACCATTCAGAAGCGAGCCTAGAACGTCACAGCGCACTATGGTAATAGGTTTATTTGTTGCCAGTTGGTGTATCTCTAAAATGAGATAAAGGAGGGAAGAGAAGTGTCAGAAATAAAAAGTATCAATATCGTTAACTCAAACAGAAGGTTATATATTCTGAGGGCTCTGAAATGGCCCATAAATAAAGACCTAGTGTCATAACATAAATGTAAAGAAACAAGTACAACATCCCAGTCTACATAAAAGTGTCCTTCATTGTGACATGGGAACAGCAAGGACAAAAAGTAAATCTGATCCCGTGTTATCACTAATTAAATTCATACATACTGATTTTATTTTTTCAAATCAAGCAAACAGATTTGAATTCATTAGTGGCAGAAAACATTCTGAATAACTTAAGTGCAACAGTCATCTCCGGTTAAAGCTTTTCACTTTTAATCCTAAATGTATCTCAAGAGTATCCCTTCTGCTGGACTTGGGGAGGGGAAAGTGGATTCTGAGAGGTAACGACTTACTCTTTCTCCATATTGAGTCCTCACATCTAATACATCACATCCACGACCCTTCCATAGAGATTAAGTGTTGTTTCATGTACTGAGTCTTGCCCTGGAGAACTATCTGGCCTTCATGAAACACAACGCTATCATCCACGAACCAGTCCCAGGTATCATTCACTTCTGGTTATGAGGATCTGTGTTAACCTGACCTTCTGACTTTGAGCCCAGAGTTCACAAGACACCCATAAAACCACTTTATTAATTTATTAAAACAAACAAAAAACCAAAAGGAAATTATTTTCTTCTCACAGACCTAAAAGATCTGTGCCTTGGAATGGGACTCCCAGCATTTCATTACTGATTCATGAAGACCTTAACCTGCTAAGTTGCTTTGCAGACAGAAGCCCCATGTTTTCTCCTCTCAAGCAGTGTTACAACAAAAGCTTAGATCATCTGCTAGAATGCTTATGCACTGCAGTTCTGAAGAAAAAAGCTGTACGAAAATGGATTTATTTCTGACTACCACAGAAAGCGACTGAACATGAAACAGGGATGCTAGGTGGGAAACCAGGTTTTGTCCCCTGGAGCAGAAGAGAGAGGTTTTACTTCAGTGCATTGATTCCTCCGTCTTCAACCGGCAGCGATGCTCAGCGCTCTGCAGACACACACGCAGAGGGCTAGAAAGGGCTAGAAAGTCTAAAGGCCATTATCAGGACAGTGGTCCAGCCTCCATGGCAGAAAGAACTGCCACACATGCACAGCCAGGCAAAGACAGACCTCAGGGGAATTTTTACCACAGTGCACTTCAAAGTGAGAAGACTGCAGCAAGTCAATTCAAGTTACCTCCTAGAGGTAACGGTGGTCATAGGAGACTTCCATTCATCACATCCCACAAATGAATCTCACACTATTAATAGCTTACCAACACAGGTTCTGCACCAACTGCAGAACAAATTCCACAGCAGATTTAGCTACAAAAAAATGCCCTTTCTGATAAAGAAAAAAAGAAAGTGGAATTCTGCAGGACAGTTACTGTGCTTTGCAGTCACACCCTCAATTATTTCGTAATTTTTCCAGTGTAGACACCAACACCACTTGCACATCCCGTTCCAGTGTCAGGCCAGTTACCTGGGCAAGTATCTTGGTAGATGCATCCCTTCTGCTTGAGACCTAAATAATAAGAGATCTCCATAAAATGGTTCCCAGTCTGAAGGGGCAAAGGAACAGCAGAAACCATTCATTCCAGCAGGACAAAAGCAAAGCATCCTTGGGCTTGCAGCCTCAGGGCGGCATGTAGTAGGATATGAGATGCCTTGCCTACCTAGGAAAGTCTGAAGTTTCCCAAAACCGCTTAAGGTTCCACAAAACCCCTTTCTAAATAGGAGACCCCAGTGGGAAGGAGAAGAAAGGAAGCAGAAAGTAAACTATTCACACAACTGACTGGAGTTCCTCCATAAGAGTTATACAGCCTTAGCTACAGCAGATTTGATTCATACCCTAGCTCAGCTCATACAGGAAAAGTTTTTTAGTACAGACAAAGAGTAAGTCAGAAACCTACATCTGTACCCAGAGTTGTCCTACACAGCTTAAGCTTTACTTAAAACATACTACTGAAAGAACAAAACAGGAGGATGATACCCATACATCTGAACTAACTAAAGGAGTTTCTTAAGTTTACATACCCAGGGAACTCACTGCAGAGTACCTACAGCTGCTACTCCAAGAAGGGACAGTCACAACATAATCCAAATGTCTGTACAGATATGGAAGACAAGCACAAGTTAAACTGAGCAGTTACTATCAATGAAAAGGTAGTCACACCACACAATGCCCGCTCTTGCAGTGGAAGGAGACTGCTCTGTGGTTATACTGCTATGACTGAGCCAATTCAGCAGCAGAACTTCACCAGGAAACCAAAATCCTGTGTCCATCTGGTGTGCTCCTCCTCAGAGACTGCTAACTAAGTCTTCTTTTCCTATAGTCAGGTTAAGACAGACAGCAACCTTCAGGCTGAGTCCAAGGATGCTCTGACATCCTGCAGCATCTTCACATGCAGTACTTTTCTAGGGAATATTGCCAAAAGAAGGAAAAGGCAGGACCAATCCCACTCTCCCTCAAATCCCTCATGTTTCTCCATAATGAAACTGGATAGGTTATGTGTAGAGGGAAAGTCTAGTCCTAGCTCAGGACAACCAATGCCAATAAAAAGGAATTGTAACTCTGACTGGTAAAACGTTGGATGGAAAAAAAAAAAAAAACAGACTGAACCACCTAGTTATTTACAGCACTGCAGATTTCCTGTTTTGATGCAAGTCAGCAAGATCTTTTGGAAAACCCAGGAACAAAAAGCAGTAGTTAAGGAGCATAAGTTAGTTACAGGGAAGCTAATGATCTCTGTTAGACTTCAGAACAGAGGAAACTGCATCCATTCCTAGCAATATTTCAAAGACTAATGCACAGGAAAATGAAGGAATACATTAGTGAACTAGGAAGACAAGCCAGCAACTAGCCATAAGGAGGCTGTCTGTACCTTTGCAGTTTCAGATACAAATCCCCTCTCCTTCCCCAGTCCAGCCTTCCTCATGTGCCACATCAGTTTATCCTAACCAGGCGCTGCAACAGTAGGTACCGAGCAGAGAGCCCTGAGGAGGCAGGCGGGCAGAAGTGATTCTGAGAAGTTCAGAACAGCAAGTCTTACCTTAGCACCAGGTGAACTGCCTGAAAAAGATCACTGGAGACAGCTATTAAAACAAAGAGCTGAACGAATGAAGACAAGACATTTAGGTTCTAGAAATCTTCTTGTTCTTACTGTAAAAGCTTCCAGAATACCAAAAAAAAAAATTAATATATTGCTACACTTTAATCAAGTCTCTTGCCAATTTGCAATTTTGGAAAATGACGGGTGTTAGCATAAGACACTACTGTGGATTAAAACTAGCTATATAAAAATAAAATGGAGAGGAGGGGAAAAAGACCCACAATTCTTTCACATCATAAACTAGGAAAGAGAAGAGAAACAGCAATACAAGGCCCAGCCTACAGTCCTCTGACCCAAACAGACTTGTTCCACTGACCTAGCAGGGCTCTGGTTCATGGCATTTGTGCTCTGAAGTTCATGGATTCTCTCCATAGCAGTTAAGTACAAAACCATCCCCAGAGCGTTCCCAGTATGTATCCTGCTATATTGGCAGATATAGCTGTGCTTTGTACAACTACAGCAAATCATCTCCTAGCAAGATTTGCTGGTAGAAGGGTGGGGTTTGCTGGCCACAAGGCATCTACATCGGGGCTTGTTTTTTGCCAACAGCTGACCCACACCTCTATTTCAAAGATGAACCAACAGTGCATCCTGCCATCATAAGCCAGCTCACAGCCAATAATTCCAAGTTTATTTTTAAAGCTGTGATTGATGAAGCCACAAGGAAAGCGCTGTGCGAACTAGTGACAGAGCCACGCCACAGGCCCTTCATCAGAGCCAGTCACAGTGTACTTCAGAACAACAGGCCTCAAGGACTGAGCTCAGAATACTGGCAACATCTCTCTCTGCTTCCCTACAAGCAGCTCTACAGCAGGGCATGGTGCTGCACACCTCCTTCCTCTAAACCTCTGGACCAACTACTGAGAAAAATCATTCACTTAAAAGTATAAAACTTCACAGAGCTGAGGAGACACAAGCAGCAGGCAGCCAGGTTTCCAGCAACTGCTCCTGAACCTAGGGGCTCCATCGGGGCTCTCCCACACACACTGCACTGAGCAGGGACCCAGACAGCACCACACACTTGACTTAAGGCTTAGCCCAGCAGAGATCACACTCTAGCAGCTCAAAAGCAAGTTTCCAGGAATAATTAGTGGGGATTTTTGTACTAGATGGATGGATGACTTATACTAGGGTGATGAGACATAGCAGACAAAAGGTCTTATGATAACCAAGGTACAGCTACAGACCAATTTGTCCAAGACAGAAAATGCTCTGCACAGCTGGTAATACACCTTAAAGAAATACATTTTGAAGACACTTCAGTGCACACTAGCAAGCAGGTTGCTGAGCCAGTGTTTGTTTTATTCTTCTCTCTGCAAGCCATTCCCACAAAGTGCTGATTAGGACAACGGCTGTTTGGCTGCCAGATGCAGGAGAAGCTCTTCTAGCTACTGTGACCTCTTACCCTCCTCTCTGCTCACCTGAGTACTCATCTGTCACAACACACGTCAAACTATAGCAAGGTGTACTTGGTCATAGCCTTGGACCAGCTTCTGCTTGTCTATGTCACGATAGCATCTCTTCACAGTAAAGCAGGTCGTCAAGAGGCCTTGAACCCTGACAGGGGCCTGCTGAAATTATGCCTCCACATCAGAGTAGCAAGAGCTTATTCCCCTCAGGGTGCCCTAAGGCTCCGTTATAACTGAACCTAGGAAGATAATTTCACCATCCAATAGACCGCGGTTTTCACAGACCACAGCAGGCACATTTAGGACCTGCTTTTAATCTCTCCCTTCCAAGAGCTGACTGAACATGAGTTCTGTTAAGATTTCCAAACAACCAGAGCTCGTGTGTTGTACAGACGGACCTTGCATGCGGCAGGCTGGAACGAACCTGAGCTCCACTACCAAGGACCTCTGATGGAGGCAGCAGGCACTCAGAACCCTCTGGCTACCTTGCACACAGCCAAGTGACAAATGCTGTGGCGTCTCCACAGACCAGCTGTCCTCTCATCACTTAGCAGGGGATAGTGCTGGAGTGGTCATTAATAAAGATTTGGAATTCATTTCCTGCTTTACACCATTGTGGGAAAAATGAACTTAGCTCAGAAGCATGAGACAACAATGTGACTGATGCAGAGGGTGTTTATTTATGCAGGCAACTAGACAGAAGTCCAGGAGAATTGAACATGCTTCTGTTAGCATCACTTGGCATCCACTTCTCCAGCTTTTGCAGCAGATAAGGCCTTTTAAGTGTGGGAAATGCTGAGGTTCAGGCACTTGCTTGAATCCTGCATGCCAGAACACACTGCCTCAAGAGCTTCCTTACCTTCTCCAAAACCTTGTGTTCCCCTCCCAGATTTTCAGAGCACAGGCCTCCAGATTCTCAGAAACCCTCTAGTGAAATAGAAAACAACACAGAACTGCCAAGAAGCACCTCCAAACCCTTTAAGAGGGAAGAGGGCCTCTCCTAAGCCAGTGAAATCCTCCTGCTTCAGGGCTATGGTTTCTTCACTACACCAGGCTTCACGCACGACATTCTAGAATCAGGGACAACTCCAAGCAGTTAGAGCAGAGGACTCCTCAATTCCAGTGGTCCCTGGGAATAGTTTTTCTTGCATGAACAAGCAAGAGAGACAGCATCACGAACTAGAAGTTAAGGTAACCCAGAGAAATATATCCTTACGTGAGCAGCACCAGACAGTGCAGGAAACCTTCCAGTGCCCCATCACTCCATTATAGGCAGAGGGAAGGCATTAAACTTTGAGACGTGTCAACACCGTGCATGAGGCACAGCACAGGTCTGGCACAACAGAGTCTAACCCCAACACATTAATTTGCTATATATTTCTCTTCCTTCCAAGCAGCCTGAAAGGGAAATGTGTAAATTTAGCTTCTGCCTTCCCTGCTAGAGCTATCTCTCCCTCCCCCCACAGTGCACAAATGCAGACTCCTCCCTGAGATGGACAGGAAAGCCCAGCACTGGCTGCACCTGCTTTGCTGTGCAGTAAAGCTACAGCAAGCTCGCTGTCTCCACAAGGAATTCACAGTGGAATAGTTAATGCACCTTAGTTTCCCTGCAGCCAGAAACACTTTTGACTTTTGGAAGACAGATCACAAAGGAAAAATTCTTCCTGTTTTACCTTCAGAACATGAAATTAGTCTGCTGTGGTCAGACCAGACTTCAGATTCATCAATTCTGTTATTAAACAGACCACGAACACTGACACCTCCCCTCCCTATCTCTGTTGTCTCCAATTAAGACAAGGGGGATTCCAGCCCTGCCTCATAAAGCAGTAGCTCTGCTCAAGTTGCTGGTTTCTTCTCTGATGTCTCTAGATACACACACGCTTGTCCACTCCACTCCACTCTCATCCCCATCCTGAACATGGGTAGATTTAACGCAAACCAGAGAAAGCTAGAAGGTTCAGCTTTCTGCCCAAGGTCACACTGGAAGTCAAGCAATGAGTTTCCTACAGTGAAACACCTGTCACAGTCTATGCTGAGTGGAAATGATTCTTGTGTGTCAAGATTTTAGGTGACTTTGCTTAATGAAACCAAGAGTCTTCTCCCCTCCACCACCTCTTACCTTCAGATGTGTCAGTGATCTTTGCTGCAGGGCAAAGTCACCTAAACCAAGCTTACCTTCCCTTATTAGAAGTCTTGCCTGTTTCCCTATTTGGAAAATAACTGGAGGATGCCTTTTCAGAACAAGGTTCTAAGCCACTGGGCCAAAAAGGGAAAGGAGGAAATATCACCACATGATCTGTGTACCAAGCTGGCTCACCTCTCAACTGGCTTCTCATTCATTCAAGTCCAGCCTCCATTGTGCAAAGGGAGGTGACCCAGCTGGCGGCTAATAGAACAAGAAACACAAGAACTTGATGAAGGCTCAGCTGTGGATGGAGAGCAGAGGTGCTAATTACTCATCTTAGTACCTGGATTAACTGTACACTGGAAGTCCTGCCCTAAACGGGAACAGCGGCTACTTTCCCCACGGCACAATGTCCTAAGCTCCTCTCTGTGGAGGGAAGGAAGTACGAAAAGCCATGAAGGTTGCACACAATAACATTCATTTTTCCCAATCCCAGCACAAGGTTATACTTTCAGTCCAAATGACTGCAGGAGGGGAACAGCGTTTTCTTCCCCTCTCACTGCCCACCTTCTCTTGTTACTACACATCTGAATCCTGGAAGGAATCTACCAGCCAGCTTCACAAACCATCTCCAGCGGTCAGATATGCCCCAGAGAACCCTTCAGCAGCTAGTGTCAAATCCCAGCGTCCTACGTGCTCCTTCCCCCATCACTGCCAATTAGTCAGACATCTACACAGAAGGGCCATTTTTGATGTGCTGACAGCTTCCCTCATCCAATTCATTCCAAGGTCTGTCCATGATCATTACTTCATTCCATCTCTCGCTTCACTAACACTGTAGCTGTGCTTGGCCACAACCAAAGACTATTTATTTACGCCTATTTGAGGCAGTATTCCCACCACCTCACTCGATGCTAGCCCGTACTCCTAACTCCACTCAACTGTAGCTGCATGGAGATAGTTCGCTACCACGCAAGTTAAACAGCCACTTAAACATCTGCTTTGACAAGAGGATCTGTCACCCTACAGCTGTGTGACACGGAGACATCTGTGAAACAACAGGGTGTAGCTGTACTGTGATGGAAGTACGACAGGGATGTCACGCCTGCTCTTACTGAACAGAGTCCTGGACAGAGGTGGCCAAATTCAGTACCAGAGTGACCACCTGCTGCAGCAAGGACACCCCAACAGCAGAGGGGGGTCCTGCTCTGAACACACAGCACAGGAACAGGATGTGAGCGACTGCAATATTGCTTGTTTTTAAGAGGGGAGAAGTTGCGTGGCATAAGGAACAGGAATTTAGGCAAAACTTGTCCCAGCCTCAAAGGGAATATTTCTCAAAATATTCTCAATATATCAAAGGGAATAATTCTCAAAAAGGAATGCAGATAGCAACAGCATTTCCACCTCTGAAAGCAATACAGTGCTTCATGCAGCTCAGGGATAAAACAAGGAGTCCGGAAAGAAGCTTAGGGGTAGAACACAAGCTGGAAGGGCTCCTTAACCCAAACAAATATTTAGCCAAGAATTTATATGGAGTAAATCACAAAGAGGGACGAACAAGAGCTGTATTGTAAAACTCAAGCCTGAACAGAAGACTCAAGAACTCAACAACAACCTTTATAGAGTGGAGTTGATGGTTGGACTCCATGATCCCAAGGGTCTTTTCCAACCTGAATGATTCTATAATTCTCTGAAAAGTCACAGCAAACGAGTCTCAATTCAATGGCCTGAGCAGCAGCAGGGATGGCAGAGGACATGTCAGCAAAGAATGCCACAGTTCCCCTTCCCCGGGAGGAAAGAAAGGAACCAGAGAATGGTCTGGGCTGGAAGGGACCTTAAAGATCACAGAGTTCCAGCTCCCCTGCCATGGGCAGGGACACCTCCCACTAGACCAAGTTGCTAAAAGTCCCATTCAGCCTGGTCTTGCACACCTCCAGGGCAGGAGTATCCACAACTTCTCCAGGCAACTTGTTCCAATGCTTCACCACCCCTCACAGTAAAGAACTTCTTCCTAACATCTAATCTAAATCTTCCCTTTTTCAGTTTAAAACCATTACCCCTCATCCTATCACTATGCTCCCTCATAAAAGTCCTTCCTAATCTCTCCTTTAGTCCCCTTTAGGTACTGGAAGGCTGCTCCAAGGTGTCCCCAGAGCCTTCTCCTCTCCAGGCTGAACAACCCCAACTCTCTCAGCCTGTCTTCACAGGAGAGGTGTTTCAGCCCTCTGATCATCTTCATGGCCCTGCCTGCTCTGGCTCATCCATTGCCAGGCAAGCTGCACATTTGCCCAGGCTGCCAGAGCAGCACCAGCCACATACATAACCCCCTAACACAGACCAGAACAGCTGCTGTAGCTCAGTACAATGTGGATGTGTCAGGCACTCAAATACAACAGCCTTTGGCTAGTAAGATGCTGTCATCCACCACCCCTTTCACCAGCCCAGTTGTCTCCTGATCTCAGGAATCCAATTCCAGACCTAGTCTCCCAATTACAGGAAGGGTGGATTTACACTCACCTCAACTGGAATCTACATGTTTAATCTACCAAATGATAAAACGACCAATAAGAATAGCAAACATCTTTAGAAGAGGACACTAACAGCAGGGTCTTATGGGTTTTTTTGTTTTTAATTAATATTTTCTCTGCTACCACTTTTAAACCTTTCTTGATTAGTTCACTTCCTGTTCCTCTCTTCCCACCTAAGACACTTAGCTTCCAGCTTTGCTGACCTCACAAGTCCTTCTCATATCATTCTTGCATCTTCACTGATTTCTCTCTCCTTAACAGTTGCCCTCCAAGACTACAGAGCCTTGCCAAAATGCAGAAGATAAAGCACATTCTTGTTGTCAAGTCGGCTTGTCCTTTTAACATATGGCACACAGAGTTTTGTTTCATCTTCAACACAAAGCAGCCAGCTCTCATTACTGAAGTTGGAATTTTAGGCTCATTAAAAAATAGTCTGTTTAAAATCCTATATATATTCAAGTACACTGGAAGCTACTTTAAAAAAAAAAAATTAAGAAAAAATGAAAGACAACAGAAAAATGAGTTTCATACAGCCTGGAAGCAATTCTGCCATTTTTCTCAAGCTTTCGAGTAACAGAACGTGGCTTTTGAGTTCACATTTTATTTCAAACCTCTTTAAATAAATGATTGCTCTGTGATTGTTCTGCTCCTGTGGACATTTTCATTGGGAAATGCAAAGTCTAGATAGATATGTTCTCTAGTCAGCTCTCACTGATTCCCTAAAATAAAGGGCAAAAAACCCAAGGGCATCAAAAGATGTTTCTAATTACTTTTACGCTATTGATGAGAAGCAGATACTTATTCCCTGCTGCATAACACCCATGTGCCAGGTACTGTACAGCTCACCAGGACATTCTCTTCCAAACTTGCTTAGAACAAGCTTTTGTATTTTGACCATGTTCTCTAACAAGCCCATACAATAGTTACTAACCAAACAGGGAGAAAATGACACATAACAGAATGGTTTTGTTGAAACTGATTACAACCACCATCCCTAAAACTTCCAGGTACTTTCTGAAAACATCCTCCCTTCTCCATTCCCATTATCAGATGCATAAAGATCGATGAGACACATCTCTACTGAGGAAACTTCACAGGTAAGCCTTACCCAACTCTTGATTGTAGCTTCACTTAGTCAGAAAAGAAAATTTTAGTTAGAATGATTATGCCCAGAAAGATATGGAAAGATGGATTTCATTTGAAGGCAGTATCCTGTATCAAATCCATTTCCACCTAGAGAACAGCTACTTAGAACATTTTGTTCAAACTGAAAAATTTCCAGTCCTTTGATTACAAAGGCAACCTGCCAAGTGAGAGTATAAAATTAGCACATTAGTGCAGTAGTGTCTTCCTTAGTCTGAAGACAGCTTCGGTGCCTCAACTGCGTGCCATAGTTTCACAGAGGTAAAACTCAGCTGAGACTAACTAGATACATCCCTTCCTAGTCCAGAGGCTCAGAATCACTTGAACAGCATTGAAATACAGATATCGAGCCATATTACGTCTACTGATGAAAGAGCAAGAATTGAGCAGCAGTAAGAGAGCGAAGGCAACCCTGCACACACACAGAACCCTGCTGCAACAGCCAACAACCACCACAGCGAGTGAGCAGCACCCAGCCATGTTATCCCTTCCTGCTGCAGGGCATATTGCAGCACAGGTGTTTCCCACTGTGGCTTGCAAGCACCGAGGCAATTTTTCAAACCCTAGTTGTAACTGCTGCTCACTTTAGAAATGTAAGTTATTTTTAAAATGCATCGTAAAAAAAAAAAAAAAAAGGTTCAATACAACCCTTTTCCTTTTATTCTCAATGTTTGATAAACATTTCAGCAGGCATCTCTCCAACTTAAGCAAGGTCTGGGTGTGCACCTGCTCCAAGCTTTGTCCCAACTCTGGCAGCATGAATTAAATCCACTGCATTTATTTATACAGGCGCTATATACTCGCTGGAAAGGTTTCCCCTGCCCATCTCTTTTAGAGACCCCATCATATCTCCTCCCACCCTCTCCCCCAACAGACATTGAAATCATTTTGCAAGTAATGCTACTGTACCCAGTAGTTTCTTTCTCTTGAGCTGAAACAAAAGGACATGCTGCTGCTGGGGAGGTATCGCTCTGGGCAACGCAGCAGCAGCAGCCACGCAGCGAGCGATAACCAGCCATGGCAGCATTCCACCCAATGGAGCTGGAGGTGGCTGGTTTCAAGAAGAGACCAGTGTCTGCTCCCACAGCAAAGGTTCAGGTAAGAGGACATGAAACAGTTCCTTTCCCAGCAAGGTTTAGAGCAATAAGGACCGCTTCCAAGCCTAATTCCCCCGACACCTAATTTATTTATTTTTACGACCTCTAAAAATATTCTTGTTAGGGGTTTAAGAAGTTCTGTCTTTATTCATTCCCCCATCCTCCAAAATAACTTCAGTAAGATGAGTACAATAAAGAACATCAATTTGTCTAATATAACTACTCGCACACATGCTTTAAACAGTTTAAACATTTATAAAGGTGCTCTCAGCATACACCCATCCTTTCAAACCAGTAGCAGCCAGTCTCAAATTGTCAGGCAAAATGAGTGTTGCCCATCTCTGCTCCTGGAGCAGCACATGGATACTCTTCACCCACCAGATGCACCACACTAAATTGCTAGACTTCCCAGCTTCAACCACTCTTGCTTCTGCTCCAACAGAAAAAGTGATTTTTCAACCAAATCCACAAATACACCCCTAGACTCTTGCCAATTTTCAGGCCGTTAGCAGGATGGCTGGTTTTGCGCCTGCCCTGTTTGCACAAGGACAGCATCTGACCTGCACAGAGGACAGCTTGCCATTTCACCTAAAGTTGCCTGGGAAAATAAACTGATCCCATGCACTCTCTCACACTCCCCCAAGCAAATCTGGTAGAACAACCATCTTAAGAATCAAGAGGACTGAAAACCCACCCCAAAATACAGAAGGAGACAGAGTACAATGCAGTAGTTTCCCAGAGAGCAGACCCACTTCTCCAAGCCAGTACGCACAGGAGGAAACAGTTTGCCAAGCAACTCAGATTTTGGGCTGAAAGCCAGAGGATAGCTCTGAAAAATCTTCCCTCTGCCACCAAGTTCCCACCAGCAAGCCTCTCCCCTAGGTTTTATACAAGTATTGAATAACTTAACAGGAGAGAGGCAATGAGAACTTCAGATGAGATCCAGCTGTACAACCCCCCCAGCTCCCCTAAGCACCACCCAACAATGAGCCCAAGGCTGAATCTCCAGCAAAAAGCAAAGAGAAAAAACACTTCCAAGCACTTGCCTGTCATCACAGCTCACTGCTCACAGATTTGAGCCAGCCAGCAACCCCAAGTTTTGCTTAATTCACAAAAGAGGCAAAGATATCTCCCTTCCCTCCTCTCCAAACCCATAGGACAGGGTTCAGGCAGACAGAGCTCCCCATTGCAGCTCCGCCTTGGTGCCCAGTGGGCAGGGGATGGCTTGAGGCTCCCTTCAAAACCTCAGCCCACCCCTGGGGCAGCCCCAGTGGCAGGAGAGACCAGGTTTCTCACCTTGTTCACACACCCCTTTGCTCACAGCAGCAATAGTTCAGGAGAACAGTGACACTACTGGCCAAAGAGATAGATGCTCTACCAGGCAAAAGTGGGGGGGAAGTGTTTGCTTCTACTAGAGCAAGCAGTGCCTTGAGGCTTCCACAGGAGAATCTGAGGCATAAATTCATCAGTGATGATAGCAAAAATATCACTACTTACTTAAATGCTTGAAAATCAGGCAAACCACGTATCAAGACAGGCAGGCAAGTTTCAAAATATCTCATTAAGGCACAGAGTTCTGCTACATTTTCGCCTCTTTTAATGCAAGATTATAACAAAGTAAAAAGTCATGATCACTTTCTTTCAGCCTGAGAAGAGGAACTTGGGAGAAGACCTACAATGTAGCTCAGGCACAGAAAAGTCCCCTCTCCTGGAGGGACAAAGCACCCTGAAAGAGGGCTCAGGAACATAAAAAAGAACACAGAAATTTGAGCAGGGCTGGGTTAGTAAGAGGGTGGACAGATAGCATCTAGATGCTGTACACAATTTATAATGAAAGTAGGAGAACCACAAATAGCAACGTAGGAAAAATAAATGAAAAAAAAAGTCATATAAAGGAAAGCCATGTTTTCTTGTAAGAGTTGAGCACAAAAACATTTGGGGCAAATCAAACAAGCAGTTCCCCCCCATCAGAAGTAGGTAATTTCTGGAAGGACAAGCAAGGACAACTGCACTTTGTTAGGGTGGTCAGAGGGGAACAGGACAGCAGTGAGCCACGGTGCAGAGAGAAAACAACTTCAAAGCAGTTGCTGCAGAAGGTTAAATCAGGTAAGAGTGTACTTTGCTAAGAAAGAAAAAGAGCAGGTGGTAATTGGGAGCATCTCTATAAATGGCCTTATTCCAACAGGAATGACAGTTACTGCCCAGCAAATGTTTATAAAATAAAAAAGATCCATTTAAACCAGTGGCCAGAGCATAACCAATTACTGCTGTGACACAGGAAGCCAACAGCTGCAGAGACAAAGGCGTGCTGGAGCTCAGCCCTCAAAAAGCACATGAGGCCCATCTCTCCCTTCCAGTTTGGTTCTCCATTTCCCTTCAGGCCCCTCTAATTTGCCATACATCCTTTGTCAGGCACCCACGACAAAAATAACAGGAGGGAAGGGGCTGCCCCTATGTCCCAAACAAGAAATGCCAAAACACACGCTTGGGACAAAGCAACTTATCAATAAGAGATTGCCCAAATTAAAAGTTCTACCCCAGCTTGTCCAGCACATACCAGCATCCATGCTAACAGTGTGCGAGAGCAATGCAAGTTTTGAAAGCTTTTACCTTGCCTTAGTCATAATTTTCAGTTTTTAAAGCCAGAGTTTAGAAGTGAACTTGTGATATTTTAAGCCGGTGACCTTTGTTTAGAGTTAATGTCACTTTCAACAGCATCTACTTTAACGCACGCTACAACTTTTAGACTATACGAGCAGCACAACAGTTTTGCATTGGATGGCACGTGGCTCCACTACACAGCACTTTGAGCTCAAGAGAAGGTCCCATCAAAACCCACCTCTGAAAGTCCTGCTCACCCAGCCAACCACATACTCATCACTCAGATAGACAAGAGGGGCTTTCCCCAAGGTTGGTTGGTGCCAGGGGACCCTTTTGGGGCTGAGTCTCATTCTGCCAGCCTAAAGACAAAGACTCAAAATTTAAGGTGAGTCGAGGTGCCTTCCCCCACAAAAGAGGTTGGATATCACAACAGGGTTGGGGTTTTTTGCTGTTAAGACTACTTAATACCCACATAGAGCTGGGTCTGCCTAGCAACAAGTTGGAGTTTTAAACTTGTATCATCCTACTTGTGTTCCCATGGCTACTGTCATGAACGGTGTGGTGGCAGCTGCACAAATCAGCACAAGGGTCCCAGGAGGTACATCTTTAAGATTCCCAGACAGAAAACAATACCAAGAAAGTATGAATGCTACACCTGGTAGGCCTGCCTGCCTTTACAGTCCCCAAAAGCACACAGAGCCGCCCCTTCCCAGGGATGGAGAGATGCTAGCTGGGGGAAACAGACATGCACACTGGTAGCTACAGATCAATTGCACTGTTTAGCACAAGAAAACATGTCACTTTTAGTTTCTCACACAGCCCTTAGCTACCTAAACGCACAACCATATACAGTTCCAGCTAGCAGTCCCTGCTACGTGGGGCAGATAGTTCTCAAAGTGGGGAGCAAGTGAAAAATCCTCCCCCATCCCCATTCATGCGTGGCAAAGATTCCAACTGATGTTATCAATGAGAACACAGGGATGAGTTTAGACCCCCAAAGAAGGTGGGAAGTCAAAGGGAGGAGAAAAAAGCTCCACATTTCAATGAAAGCTGCAAGTAAAGAATTGCTTCAAAAGCAGTGCTCTTACATAAGTCAGACTTGCCCAGTTCTGCCGCTTCAGTTCCTCAAGAGGGGAGGCCCTTTCCTACTCGGGAGAGGTTTTTCTTAGCCTTTATCCATCCCTGATCCCACTGGGGAACTAAAATCTCTCTGTGCCCTCTCTAGGGATCTCACCAGGGAACAGTTAAGAGGGGAGGGCAGGCATCAGTGCCCCTGCATGCAAGCCTTGTTTATACATATTCCTTAGAGATTTCTGAACCCAGAAGCCACAACTAAGATTACATATTTGTTACACATTGTGCTTTCACACTACAATTATAAGGTCTAGAAGGACACCAATTTAAGGTCACATATATTAATTATTTTCAATACTTGACTTTCAAATCAAAGTCTCTACACGAACTAAACCCCAGCCTGATAAGACATCTAGAAGTACATGCACATGCTATCACGACTGGTTATCACAGATACCTACAGACAGCAGAAGTGAAAAGCTGTGATCGACAGCCACGTGGTCAGACTCCTCTAATTAGACAGCTACACTACAAAAAAAAACAAGCCACAGGCTCTCTCAGATTATTATTTGCGAAATTCATCTCAGTGCTCCTCACCTGGATAACAGAGGTGGCAAGGAAGATGAAATAACTTTAAGAACAAACTCACAACTTTATCCTTCTGCCCCTAATGGGGCAGGGGAATATTTTCCTAGAGATACACCTAGTTGCACACATGAAATCCTGCCGATGTTCCCTAGACACACCTGCAAGACAGAAGGACAGGCTGAAGGGGGAAACACAGACTAGAATTTCCTCCCAAGAGGGGGTTTTTGCAATTTTATCACACTGCTGCAGCCTCCTCCCCCCAGAGAGGCAACATTTACCAATACTTCCTTTATGAAGTTCAAAGAACAAACTGCTGCATAGAGCTGAATTTTTGAAGATACTTGGAAACTCACTTGTTTAGTCTCAAAATCTCACATGAGAAGTGATTTTATTGAGTTTGACCTACAATACTTAGTGGCAGTCACATCACAATCTATTGCATTTCAAAACAAACAGTGATAGGAGCACAAAAGCAGCCCCAATTCTAGAATATGCTGGAGAAACTTTCACTGCCTTCACAAAGGCTGAGCACATCCTCTTGCACTTTCGAAAAGCGCAAAGTAGTCAAAACTTTCAAATGGAACTATAAATTAAAAGCTTGTAAACTTTAAAGAAAGACAGACCTAATCTAACATTCCTTTGAAAATGTTTTTGTAAGACCAAGTTTAGTTTACAAATCAACTTTGTATTTTCAATAACTGAATTTCAAACTGTTCTTTTGAGTCGAAACACTTAAGAACACCATGTTTTAATCTCAAGTCAAAGCCTCAAAAGACAAGGTCACCCAGTGCAGAAAGAGATACAGGCTTCCTAGGAAGGGAGCACACTCTTTCCTAACTACCCCAAAGTTTTCTTTTTGATTTGGTCTCTAGACAAAATCAACCATTAGTCACCATGTCTCAATCTCACCTTACATTTGGAACGGGTAAGGCAAGGCTTGGCCACGACCAGAAATTGTTACACCTAAGGGAAGCTGGGACTAGCACTAACCACAAGTTTCTGAGGAGCCAGTTACTTCAGATTTACCTGCTTGGCACATATTAAAAATAATAATAAAAAAAAATTTAAAAGTACATTACTGTTACAACACAGTTTAAAAAAATACATACAGATGTCCAATAAAGCATTGTCATTTATACTATGCTGAAGGTATGTAACAGGACTAGAGCCCACCATAAGCCGCATTATACAGTGCACCTTGATCACCAAGGCAAAGATTTCCAAGCTAATTATAATGACTAATCACAGGGAGCTCTAAGCCTTTGCTTGGCCAAGTCACAGACCTAACTAGGGCTGAAAACAAGAGTTTTAAGAGCAACTCATCAAGCAGCAGGAACCAGCGACAAAGAACAAAGCATTCACTCTACCCAGTATTAATTCCAGTCCGGCCATTAGTATATTTGTCAGTCCATGAGACAGCTATTACCGCCACATACAAACACGGCATGTGCCAGGCAGGGAAGGAAGCCACAGGCTTTGGCTGCACCAGGACTTGTTTGTTTACTACAGCATTCAGGTTTGAGAAGGATGCTCTTAGTACTATCTGAATAATGAGAAAGCTTAGAAGCCGTGCCTTGGAAGAAGGTGGAACGGGAGCTCCACTCACCACCAACAGCCTCTGCAACCCCTTCACAGGACAAGTGAATAGACTGGGTGAAAGCTAACTGCTGAGCCACACGGGCTTGGAAATGGTCTCCCCTGGTGAACAGCCCAGAGGTAAGAAAGATATGACACCAAGACAATGACCGTGCTCCTGCTGAGATGCCCAGAGGTAGGGATAATAAAGTTCCCAACTTGAGCACCACTCTTCTTTTTCTCCAAGGTGGATTTAAAAAACAGAGAATAAGCTGAAGCATCACCATCTACGAGTCAGCTTCATTATCACAGAATACAGGTGTAGTGAGAGTGCACTCTATCCCATCACAGTGATTTGGCCAGCAGTACCCAGCAGTGACAAACAAGACAAGACTGAGACTCACCATGCACCAGCAGAGTTGCCAGCACATCAAGGAGGTGGCAGGAGTCATCTCCCCCTTCCCCAGAGCTGTTGGGGACCAGCCAGACCATAAGAACCCCCTTTGCTTGTACCTAAATGGCTACAGGGTTGAGACAGGCTGAAAAAAAGTCTTCAGCAACAGCTTTTAGAGGAGCACCTGTTGAGGAGCTTCTCATCGGCTTTGCAGTACAGACTGAGAGGCTGTGACTTGCAGAAGGAGGGCAAGACAAATATAGCCCACGAGGGAGTAAGGGGCTGAGCAGACTACAATTAAGAGGTAAAGCTCCTTTTCTTACCCTAAAGTTTAACAGAAAATCCACAGAACCTCAATTTTCCACCACCTACCTGGGATAACACACTTTTGTTGGGTACGATCCCACGTCTCCTCAGATAACAGTGAAAGAACCAAGGCACGCCTGGTTTATCAAGATTCTAGGCAGCCTCTGTCAGCCCAAACATATTGGGCACTAGTACATTATGGTTTGGTATTTCTGATTAGATCAAACATCCTTGTAACTCTCCCTCCTTTTCCAAAAGGGCCATTGCACTAAAGGAGTTCCTCCTGCCTCTTTCATTTAAGGCAAAGTCATTTGAGGAGATGAGATAGCTCTCCAGGATACCAGTATTTCCAGTTTCAGGAGCTTGGTTTTGACTTTTCCACTTGCTTAGATGGAGATCCCCAAGTCTCACCTGAGGAGCCCGCTTTTTTCTCCACCCCTTTCTCATGAGTCCATTCACGTAAAACTATTTTCTCTTACAGTCACTGGGTACTCAGCCTATTTGCAAACTATTAGGACTGTTAGGAGCAGGACTATTTGCAAACAAAGAAACAGAACAAGCTGCCTGGGAGTTGGATGTGCCAAGTGCAAGTCATAAGGGGTCCTTTAACAGCCTCTTGTTAAAGGGTTACAGTCTCTATTGTGTAGCCAGTGTAGGTGCTCCTGTCCAGAAACCCGCAAAGTAGCCAAAACTAATGAAATCTGCCCTTCACAGCCACCGGAGAATTAAAGCTGTTCTAGGGGAATCAGCCACCCAGGGGCTGTCCCATTATTATACCTTTGATCCTAAATGGACAGAGGGTGGGTGCATTTAAATAGACAGAGTTGAATGGATGGGATGCACCAGCCTCCTCCCTTCAGACACAGCCATGCCACCACTTCCCTATCAGGCATTCCAGATCAGAGACAGCAGAGACTGTAATATATCTATTATCTTTATTTTACTTTTTCTCCACCCTTCTTAGACACAACTACACTAACAGAGTTTCTAACTACACTGAAAAGGGTTGTTGGTTTCTTTCCTCCCTCCTCCCCTCTTAATTTTTGGTAACATTGAACCCACAGTCTTAGCCATGAAAGGCGGCCAGGGAGTATCAAGAGTTTGTGCAGGAGCACTCAGAGCACAGCTCCGTGTGGACCAGAGAAGGAGCTCCTCAAGGATTAGTGGCTTTCTGGCAGTAAGCACCTTCCAACGGGCTTTTCTGCACCCAGGGGTGGAAGCACCCTCCTCCCACCATCTTTAACTGCTACAATACAACACAAAACTGGAAAGAGCAGCATTGCCAAGAAGGGGCTTAAGTCCCCCAGCTGACACACATCCCAACTTGGGATCACTACAAGACAACACTATTGAGTCAAACCATCTGTTTCCACTTGAAATAGTCCCAGAAGCTGCTTTCCAAAGATGACCAATACAACTGATGTCCAAAGGTACAAGATGTGGCTTGTATTCTTACTGCCTTTGCAACAAATGAGAGAATCTAAAGTTGTAGTGCTACAAATGAGAAAAGAAAAGCTCATCTGCCTCCAATACGTGTCAAAATTCAGGTGGGAGCCTTCTCTTCAGGGAGTTATTTAACACTCCTCAACATTATGGAAGCTTTAATCTTTATCTAAAGTCACTGGCTGTGTTAAAGTACTCACTAATGTTTTCTTTCTCTTATTAATTTATGCTATTGGAACACTGAAAATAAGTAACAAATAAAATGGTCAAGTACAAGTATCAGTGCTTCCCCATATGAAAGATTACTATTTAGCTTTAGGATATGCAATGTTTCCTTCCACTAAGTTTTTCCATTAACAAGACATGTGGGTTTCATTTGTATGGATTAAAAGAACCATAATAGTATTCCCTCTTCAAAACCTTCAGTGTCTCCGACCGAGAACTCACAAGAAATGCTGACCTACTGATACCAGCCTTTGTTTAATGCACAGACTTTTTGGCTGGCAAATATTTGACTCTGAGCTCTAATAAGAGAAGAAATCAGACAGACAATAGCAATTTTTCACATCACATCTGTGAAATCAAGGGCAAACAGTGAAACACAGCAGAAGTACAAGTTTTACTGATTCTAGTGAGCTCTGGCATGGGATTTTCAGCCCCAAAAGTTTTATCTGTTCTTCTCTCTAATTGAATTGGCTTATTTAATAAACATGTTGCCTCTGCAAATGCCTTGCCCTTATTGTAAAACTATTCTTATTATACAAATAATAATAGAAGTGTAAGTACTATACCAACAGTCGTAGAGCTGTTAAGTTTTTAAGATAATAAAAGAAGTGGGATCAATGCAGTGAGAACTTACTTTCTCAAAGTAAGGAGAGATTGAGACAGGTAAGAAAAGCAGCAACATCAATTTTGGCAAAGAACCCACAGGCTCTGCCAGCCCATAGAATAGGCTTTGCCACCATTAAGAGATTTAGTAAAGGAGTAAGGACGAGTAAGGACCACCTCCTGCACAGGATCCCAGCCACCAGCAGTCAAAGAATCACATCAGGCCCTTCCTCAGCCACTGCCACGACAAATTTTAGCCACAAGGAGAATTAAAAACTTGCACCAAAATATTTTAATCCAGAATGTGAACTTGTTATTTTCTGGTTCTAAGGATTAAGCAAAAACAAAGCAGCACAACCCTTAATCACATTTTCCTTATACTCTGCTCAAACAAGGGAGAGACAAGCACTCCCTCCCCTCCTCCATGCTAAACGAAAGGTGCTGAGGTCCCTTCCCTCCCTAAACCTAGGCAATCATTAAGAAAACACTCTCTTCACTTTCAGGCCATACCATTTGGTACTTTTTTTGCTCTTCTCTGGTTACTTAGTTCACAAAACCCAGACCAACATCCCACCCACCACCTTGCTCTACCGCTCTTTTCCTATACAGTCTCACAGATAAGGATTTCAGAAAAGCTTTCCTAATTTTATTGCTTTTTTCCTACAGCTCGCATGTAGTTGAGAAGTGAAACAAAATTAAATGCTTTCTCTGCCCCTATGCACAGGGACAGAGGAACACCCACATAAGAATGCTGATGTAAGACTCAGCAGCTACAGATATACCTCAGCAAAACATAGTAAAACTGAACATTAAGTTTAAAAAAAAAAATTAAAAAAATACACACAAGGCCTAGTCTGTGCCATTTCCCCCCCTCAGACAGAGCTAGAGCCACACAAGTCCTCTGCATTTTACCAGGCAGCTAATCTGAAGGTGAAAGCCTCTGCAACACAACACCCAGCAACCTTCAAGTTTTCAGATCCTTTGGTCAACCAGTCCCTAAAATTTCAAGTGAGGAACAGACACAGTATCCATGTACCCTGATAGCACTATTCCACCCATTTAACTTTGAAATTACCCCAGTGAGAGGGGACAATTTAACAGTTCCAGTCAAAAGGTCTTAGTGGAGTGTGTTAGGCTTATTTAAGGTTTTCTTTCTTAAACAGGGAAACAACAGCAGCATAACAAATAAACACAACGTGGCTGTTCAGCCTTCAGGACAGAGAAAAGATCACAAAATTTAGGGAACAATGTTGCATTGCAAAATTATTCCCATGCAATTCCACAGGCCAGGAAACAAACTCTTCAATACAGAAGCAGACAAAAGTTCACCTCAAACTTGTTAAAAGTACACTTTTAAGAAAGAAAGGGGGAAAAAAGAAGAAGGAGGAAATAGACCAGCAAAGGGGGATCCGATCCCCATTCTGATCCACAGAAAACTGATCATTTACTTCGGGTAAATCTACTAAGAGCTTGCTACACCACAGCGTGTACTCAAAGAGCACCCACTGATGCTGTGTTAGGGTACAGATTATTCAGGAAAAAAAAAAAAAAAAAAAAAAAAAAAAAAAAAAAAAACCAACGCGCTCCANACCGCGTTTCCCCACATCACACACTCCCCCCTCCCTTCCACTCCACACAGCACAGAAAGCAGTAACCTTTGTATAGGTCACTGTACATCTATAAGTTAAAACCAGAACAATGTATAACCCAGCACATAATAGTGAGGAAGGGGCACAGAGCATTTTTTTTCTCCCTCCATCTATTATGTTAGAGAAGTGAATTGCACAAAAGAGAGTAATTCGCAGGGGTGACCGAAAAGCCCAAGTATTGTGGTGATACCTGGCTAACAGCCAGCGTGATGCACGTTGTGTGTTACAGAAACGTTGTGTTTGACCTACAGATTGAAAAACAGTGTCAACTGCTGCCTAACTAACAGCTC
>VXBW01003033.1:0-26846 GCA_013400375.1 Thinocorus orbignyianus
TTTCTCCTCAGTGAGCTTCCGGTGGCGGGGATGCCGCCGGCTGAGGGAGGCGCCAGACGGGGCGGCTCCGGCCCCTTGTCCAGCCTGCCCTGTCTGAGGGGCGGTGCGAGGGGGCGGGCTGTGCTCTCGGCTGCGGTCCTGGGCGGGCTGTGAGCGAGTGGGGAGGCTGGCACCTTCCTCCTGGGCCGCCGTGTGGCCGCAGGCCCAGTCTGACGGGGCGGTTCGGCCCGCTGTCCTTTCCGCGGCCCTGTAGGGGCCTACCGAGAAACAGCGGCTGGAGCTGGTGTGACCAGGGGCTTACGGCAGTAAGCAGCAGTTAGGGCTTCGTCTTAAACTGCGGCACGAACGTATTGTACATTTTGAGATAAACAGGTGATATTTGTAGAAGTGCTGCTTGTGTAAGCCAGCACGGGTATCGCTTCTATGGACCTGTCTGTTCTTGGGCATTTACTGCCTCCTGTGCCATGCATGAAGGGTCTGGCCCTTGCTCTTGGTATTACATCCCGTTGCCTTGGTAACATAACCTTTGTGCAGGCACTACTTGAAGACAGATAATTCAAAATATTTTTCTTTCTATAGTTTGCTACCTGTGCTCTGCCCAACCTGATGCACGAATGTATTTACTAGCAATTACTGGTTCAGTCCTTTCAAATCCAAGTTCTGGGCTGTATTTGCTATTTGGACTTAAGCACTTTTGCTGGATGGAGAGGCTATTTGATTAATAATAGCTTCTAGTGATTGAAATTGTATGATGAAGCAACAAGTCTACTTCAAAATGGTATTTTCCAGTTTCACTCAACGTTTCTGTCAGTGAATTTCCTGAAAGTATTTAGACAAACTAAATGCAGAAAGGCTATGAATTTATCAGCTTATTTACAGATAACAATAGCTTTGCTGCCATACTTAGCCATTTTCTACTGAATACCATAAAATACAAAGGAAAATCGTAAGGACTAGGGTAGCAAGGCTGGCAATATATTATACTAGGGTTGCTGGCAATATATTATACAAGGATGTTCCTTATTAGGATCTATGTATAATTAAGGCTTCAACTTAGATTATTACCAGTATTTTGACAGCTCTCACAAATAAGGTGAGTGTGCCCTCAAGGTCTTGTAAGCCAGTTCAAACTAGATTCAGGGGAAAGTAGGTGGAAAAATGATAGAGGGGGAAAATCATTAACAGTCTGAACCTCTGCCAGTCTGCAAAAATAATTACTGCTAATTCTATCTCATTGAGTATCCTTTTATTGTGAAGCACAAGAATGCTAAATGTGATTAGTGTCCATTAGAATAATTTGAACTAGGAAGCATATGATTTCCTAGGGTGCACATAATTCTAAATAGCTCTAGTTTCTCCCCAGTTTGTTGATGCAGTATTTCAGAGATGATTGATCGCCGGTGAAAACTCTTGGTATGTACCAGCTTCCTCCAGCAAAAATCCTTGGACCTTCTTCAGTCACATGAACTGTCTTGAATTTATGTGTAATTTTTGTGTATTTTATTCATTAAATCCAGTCTCTGCTTCCTTGCTTGTGATGGCAATGAGAAAAGCCCCACCATACAGTCTACTTCAGGTAAAAGCTGTGCAAGTCTGTGGTGAATCCCTGGATTTGTAGAACAGACAGATGCAATTTTCTTCTGATTGTGCACGGGGCTGCATAACTAGAGCTCTCAAATTTGGTCTAAGCTTTTAACGTTGTGAACACTGTTGTAATGTTTTGTATGTCTCCAAATGGCTTTTGGTAGCAGTAGGCAAAGATTGTTGGAACATTAATTTTTATTGCTGTAACTCTATAATCTGTTTAGAGGGTTGAAGGTCACAGAATATGAAATCCCAGAAGAATATAAGGCAACACAGGGCTTCTTCACTTTGCATTAATGTAATTTCTGCACTCTTTGCACACAAATTCTAGACAAGCTTGTATGTCCTTTTACTTAAACCCACTTCTGTGTAGTATGAAATCCCGTTTCGGTCTAAATACCTAGTGATTTGCAAAACTTAAACTGTTAACACCCCCACCAGTACCCCTCCCCCAATATATCAATCTGAGCTAGATGGATCCAATAAAAAAGATGCCGGTTTAAATGAGTACTTTACAATGGTGAACGTACAACTTTTCAGCAGGCTAAATCAAATCCAGTGTGGGAGCTGCAAGTTGATATGCAGAGGATATACAAGGTCCAAGGATAATAAAAAGAACCCTCTTGCTGCAGTTTTCATGCACACTAACTGCATTCTTGTTTATAATCTAACATTCAAAATGTTCTCCAGTTGAAAAAAAAGAAAAGAAAAATGAAGTAGTTAACCTCATTAGAAAGATTGTAGGTTTGCTGTATTTTGAAACTCACTAGAAAAAAATCAGACCTGAAAAGGATTCAGTTGCTCGGTGTTTTTATTTCACAGAAGAATGAACATCTCAGCAAACGTAGTATCATACTTTCCACATATCAGCAGAGCCCAGGCAGCAGCAAAATGTTACTGATCTCTATTGGATAATATAAGGGAAAAAAAGTAAATTGAGCATAATGTTCAGCTACAAATATTGTCAAATATAACCCTGGATTCAGTCTGTTTTAATTAAAATAGATCTTATGCTGCCTCCTGTTGGTCACCTACAAACAGAAACATCTAAAATTAGACTCCACATAACCAACTGCACATTCTATAGCCTATACCTTATCTACTGCCTACTACTAATCAGGGAAGGTATACAGCTTTCCTCATGGAGTAATACCAGAAATAAATCTGACCCCGTATATCTGTTTATTTTTGTGAATATAATGAATTTTCAACAGCAGTAAACTGGCTTACTACAAATGTATTTAGAATATAGAAAATAAATTCATTAGTACATAAATAATAGAATAATCATCAGGTCTGTGCAAACATAATCAATATAAACACCTGAATAACTGGTATTTATTATAATAACTAAACCAGAATGATAATATTACCAAAGTGCCATAATGTTTTGATAGCATTCTTTAAAAATTAAGATTATCCAATATAATAATTACTGAATATTTAAATCCCACATACAATATATATTATCTTCATGTATATTATATTGGTCATGCTTATAATGTGTTCTGTGACATAGAATACTATTAGAAATGTTTTGGTTACATCATTTAAGTGCAAATAGTAGAGTATAACTTTACATGCAATTTGTGGTTTAAACATCTTACTCTATTTCAGTGAGAATACACATAATCATCAATCAAGTCATCGACTGATTTTAAAGGACGGTACCTTTTCACAAATGTGAGCTTTGAAAAGTCAGAAAAGATGTAGAAAAATTCGCTTTGGACTAATTTTGAGAATTTTTTTTTTAAATTGCATAACAGCTGCATAAAGTAGACTGAAAAATCTGAATGATCCAGACTTACAGCAGTTACTCATCCAAGTAATCCATATTCTGAGTACTGGAGTTGACTTCACTGAGATTTTTCACATCATTTGCGATTACTTACAGGATTCAGGACTTAGGCCCCTAATTCTATCATAAAGCCTTGCTTTTCACCATGATTTTCTAACACAGCTGCTTCTGCACTCAATTCTGCTATCAGATTTAACTCCCTGTATGCAGAATTGTGGCAAGTGACCTCTTTTTCGTCTGTGAGAGTTGTAGCACAGGCTTACCAACATAACTGAAGAAAATTCGTACTGTTTCACAGTAACTTTTCTGTAAGCAGTAGTATAAAGTAACCGACACTACTACATCATTTCTTGATCGCTGAGTAAGAGAGTTCAACTCCATTAGAAATCCACAAATGATTTGTCAAACTGGGAACTGACAGTAGTTCCTGTGCAAATGTAGCCTAGAATGTTAAAGAAGCATCTCTATTTTCCAAATTAAGCTTTGTTCAGTTTTCACTGTACATACTAATAAAGAGTAATTTACCACATACGTCATTGCTCTATCTGATGTCATATGCCAGAGGCTTATACATACAGCAAGTGACTGGATGGAAGACTGCCAAAAAAAATCTGCTGTAAGGAAAAACTTGGAGGCAAGAATGTCACCTGAATTACTGACTGACTCGCTGTTTATGTGACCCAGCAATTTGGTCATGACACTGGCAATAAAAAAACCCTTGCAATTCTCTAGTCTCTTCCCATTTGCATAGCTATTTATACCCATGTACTATGGGCATAATGTGTTACTTTTCACATTGCATAAATTGCAGACTTATGCTACTTGGGTATAAGAACAACACAAAAACACAAACAGAAGAGAATTGGGCTTTGTATTTCTGATGAAGGGACAAGTTGCAATATTTAATGATTATGAAGTCTCTATACTACCAAGAGTAGCCTTATTAGTGCTGCTGTTCTCCTATGTATCTATTTTTCTCCTACTCTTTCAGTAAGTGGGAATAGAATTCTCCATCAGTCCTACACTATTCAATACATTTGCTTTGCACTAACAAAAAGTAGTTGTGTTCCAGTATAAAAATGCTTGCATTTCAGTATGGTGATTGTAAAGGTTACCTTGCTAAGGGCAGTTATAAAATAATTGCGAGACTCACTATAAAAAGAGCAAAATAAACGTGGAAGTTGCCTGAAATACTGTAATAACAAGCTATTGACTTCTACAGAACTCACGTGCATCTTAATACAAATAAATTATTGAGTGGGAGAGTTCTAGTCTATTAACATGTTGTCCAAATGCGCATAATTTTCATTTACATCCTTATGAAAATATTTATGATGAATGTTATCTAAATTTATAAAAGTATATAATGACAAATTATAGTCAATCACAGAACTGGAGCTTTCCATTGTTCACAGTTTGAAACAGAAGCATGTTGCTAGGCAATATTAAGCTTTAAGCATTAATACTGAGCTTGACTTTTGCAAAAAGTACCTGCAGTGGTGATGTGATAATAAAGTTACCACAGTCATGGCAAGCCATATGAAAGAGGTTGTAAACACCTCACTAAATTTCGTTCATTTTTAAACTGCTTGGAAAAGATGTGCTTAGATGTTTAGAACCATTCTGTCTGGCATAAAACAACCTTACTGCTTGAACGATACTTATGTGGTACATAAGGACTTCCCATATCTTACTCATATAGCTGGAAAGAAAGAAAGTTCTCAGGCTGTGGAAGACTACTAATCAATTTATGAAACCTAGCTGATTTCAGCATCCTTATGTCAGTCATTTTGTATGCATGGGATCAAACTGACCTCATGATATATGCCTACACTAATATTAATAGTAAAATCTATTACAATTTTAACATTATAATAGATGACTACTGAAAGTTTATCAAGAAGTATAATGTGTATTGTTTAGTATGTAATATTTTAACACTTAAAATGACCATGAAATACAAGATGAAAGTGTCTTAATTAATTGAAATCACTACAGAAGTTAAAAAAGAAACTCTAAAAGGGATTTATATTTGTAACTTTGTATTTGATGCATGACAAGATACGATTTTTTCCCATAGTTAACCGAAGCAATGACTAAAATTTATTTTACAGCTTGCTGCTGTAAGCAGCCTCGTGGCTGCTTAGTAGATAGCAATGGAGACTTCAGAGATGGAAGACTTATTTCAGAAAACATCCTGAAGTGCTTTTTCTTTACTTAACAGCATGACTGAAACAAAGGTCCTATGTGGAACATCCACCCTGTAGAAATCTTCCCCACCCTGCACTATGTGATCACAATTTATCTTGCCACAGTTAATGGGACGAAAACAGAAAGTATAGCTACTACTAAGGCACAAGGATGGAGAAAAACTGGTAAAACTGAAGAGCTGAAGTAAGATGACAGGAATTATCAGTCTCTTCAAGTTAGATACCTGGTTTTAATGCTGTGAAGGTCACTTTGGCTCTTGCCCTTGTGAAGGTCATTCAGGAAGATAAAGCTGACAATAGATTCCTCTTACAGGTTATGAATATATAAAAAAACCCTAAATAAAACAACACTGATGCAGATTTCTTTTAAACTCCAGTTACATAGGGAAAACAGTATCGCAGTCAGTTTTCTCACACAGCAATTTGTCTACTGGGATAACTGCAAATATTACAGAAATAATGGCACATATTACAATTAATTCATCGTGACAATGCTTTTTTGAAATATAATACCATTTTGCAAAGTATTCAGATAATTAAAGACTTGCATATAAAATTAAATAATACTTTCTATATAACAATGAGCCTGAATGAAAATTTAATGGACTCTTCCAAAAGCAATTCTGTAGCATACAATTTAAACTGAAGAGTTAAACAAAACAGAACATATTTTTCTATCTGTAACTTAAGACTTAAAAATCTGTTCTAAAACTTGTGCATTTAAATAGATTCTTTTGACTCAGGAGTTTCAAAATTCTCCAGAGCAAATTGTCAGTACAGATGACCAGGGGTCCCTGTATTTATTAAACTGAATGACCTGACAGTAAAACTCAGTTAAGGCTCTTGGCATTGGTGAAACTTCTTCCCACTCAGACCTGCTACTGTGGTAGACTTGAACTTCATCTGTGATTTCTTCCGGAGCATAGTCACCACCTAATATATAAATTTTATCTTCTGTCCCAACTGCCCCTGCATTAAAGCCAGCACATTCAAAAGATCCTTCCCCTTTCCAAACACAGGTTTCTGGGCAAAAACTGTAGACCTTGTAGGTGGAGAGATCACATATGTACAATGTACAGTTCACTGGAACAGCTTTGATTAGAGTTGCATGGAAAAACTGACCAAATTCTGCTACAAGCTCAGACCACTGATCAGTCATAGCATTATATTTAAAGAAACAGTCAAGAGATGGATTAAAGGCATCAGTAATCTCTACTTCTGAGCCAAGGACGTAAATGATATTCTGACATGCACTTGCTTCTGGGTAGTAGATACCTCTTGGTAACTGACTTACAGATTTCCAGTCTTTGGAAAGAGGATTATAGGATTCTACATCCAAAAGACTCCGTGTTTCTTGAGCTCCTCTGGTCTTTCCCCCTATTACAAACAGCTGGTTTAAGGTTACAACAGACGTGTGCATTGTCCTTGGTTTTTTCATAGCTGACACTATGGAGAATTCATTGCTGACAGGACAGTAGCACCAGGTTTGGTCAGTAGCATCATGAAATGGTTCAGCAATATGAAGCCTGACAGTCCTGTAACAATTCCCTTTACATCCTCCAGTTATAAATATTTTTTCTCCATAGCTAGATAAACTTGACCCTGGAAGATCAATCATGTGCGTATGCGGCAGTTCTTTCCACTTATCTGTTTTGATGTTGTAGCAGAAGGTGTGTCTGTTTTCTCCATCTTCATCAGTTTTATGAACAAATATATATTTTTCTGTTGTTGAAGGACGTGCATCTGGAAACAATCCACTAAAGTTTTGCACACTTTTAACTGCGTCATTGATTATTACTGAGCAATTAGCACTCTTAAGTAAGTGTTCTTCAGAATGCAGAAAGTCCTGCAAAGTCTTTTCAGGTAACTGGTGTAGTCTCACTTTTTTAATCAAATTAGGCAGATATTTCTGTCGTGTTTCTAAGCTATGTTTGGTCCATTGAAGGACAGCTTTCAACACTGATTCTTCCTCAGGGACGTTTAGTTCGTCAGCCTCAAGACATTTTTGTAATATCTCAAAATTCATCTCCAAAAAATCACTTGATCTGAGTAGCAAGGAAAAGTGATGCTGTACGAAATCTAGCGCATGATCGAATAAGCGGACAGAACCATAACTTTCTGATAGAGAAAGCAACTGTAAGCAATTCACAAGATCGATACTTTTTATTAGAAAGTCACTGCAAGCTTTGGAAAGGAGTGAAACTTGAAGAAATGACGAGAGTTGGAAGAGCATTTCCACATTATCATTTGTTATCTCTGTTTTTCCTGTGTAAGCATAATCAAGAAAAGCTTTCACTGCCTTGGGTGACAGATTACTAATAGTAACATTGCCATCATCTCGTTCTTTCATATTAACTTCAAACATGGCTCTGTGAATAAAATATAGAAGATACACACACAAGTTAAAGATCTAGCAAACAGCAGAGGACACTGATGTGAGGGGAAGGAGACAATCGGGCACACAGGGTGAGCAGGCTGTGTAGATCTAAAACATGGAGGTTCTGATAAGAACAATGTAATTGCTTGCTATGGTTAAAGAAAGAAAGAATGGTGGTAAATATGTATTCAAAGAGATGGCTCATAAAAATGATGGCAGCACCCGTGTTTTGTTTGGCTTTTCACAAAGCACGATGAAGTCTACAGCTCTCAATGTGAGAGAAAACGTGACAGTTTTAGGGGCAGCAGCAGTTTCAACAGCTTGAGAAAGAAAGGCTGATTTAAAAAAAAAAAACGTAATTAAAAAGATCCATGATTTAGGTCACGTACTGTGGATGAATACAGAAAATTAAGTGGAAAAAGGCTTCCAAATCGCAGACTGAAAAAATGGCAGGATGGATGATGGGTGCATTCCTCAGTAATAAAAGTGGGTAACGGGTGAAAGAGAAGAAAAAACATGAGGAAACTTAATTCTTGTGTTAGAGTTGACAGATAGATGCATGGGTAGAGGCAAATGTCAGAAAAGAAATGAGGCTTTGACATAGGATTGCATGAGACAATGAAACTTGTGCAGAAAGTAGATTGTGACTGAATACAAAGACAATGGTTGAAGGCGTGGAACAAACATTATTGATCAGTAGATTTGTGCAAATTTTATTACAATTGTAACTACTTTATTAGTAAATATGTAATAACATTTAACTATTTCACACAATTTAACATGGCAAGATAAAATAATTATGTTTTTTCGAGGCGGTAAGTGCTGGCAACAGAATAGTGCTGCAACATCACTTGCCCTGCCCTCCCAGAGCCTAAGCATCAAGCTGTGATAGCAAAGGCTTCTGAATTTGACAAAAGATGACGGCAGAGAAAAATTTAGATAAATCACCGAATACTAAGTATATAATCTGGATTATTAATATATTATAGATAATTCCTGTTAAAAGAAAACCAGTATTATATCATAGTTTAGTTACATAATTAGTATCTGTAGAGTGTGTGATTTTAAAAATCCCATACTTTTATGAGGGCAAAGAGAAAAAAAAAATCATTATGTATAGCATGGTCTTCGGGAAGTGAACATGAGGTAAAGCAGGAACTTGTCTGACCTCCTGAACAAGAACATAAAATTATAATAAGACAGTTATGTCCCAAAGACCTTTTTGCATACTAATTGATGATCCTTAGAATCCTTTCCTCATTAACCCAAAAGCTATGATAGAAATCTCTAAATTACAGAGTAAAATAGCAACTGAACAATACTAGAAGGAGAGCAATCTATGCAAAGGCTTTTATTCTGAAAGCTTAAAGTAGGGAGCAAAATGCTGCTGAATCTTGGGTTCGCACAATGCAACCAAACCAAAGAGAAGTCCAAAGGCCAAGGAAGACAAAACATGTTTAATTTTAAAATTTGTCTAGTGGACCTAGATACTTTTTATTCCCTGATGGTAATAAATGGGCCTTGCATTCCAGGACAACTCATGCATTTGATTACTGCTGTTATCAACTGCTACAGGCGGAGAGAGGTCTCTCCTGGCAAATTTTATTCCAAATAGCCTGTAGGTAGTGAAAAGGCCACATGTTACCACATGCTTAACTTCAGTTCTAGAAGTTAATACTGCAAGCTATTTCATCCTGACATTCCTTTCTACCAGAACATCTCTGTGCTGTCAAGCATTAAACATTTGAAACGCAAGTAGTTCTGTGTGTAGAAAAAACAATCTGCTGCTAGAGTGCAGAGATAGCTTGTCATCTGCATTTCTTTTTTTTTTTTTTCAGTAGTCCAAGAACACATTTAGCCCATGTCCCATGTCATATATGGCAGAGACCATAGGATGCTCCAGGTCATTTGAAAATAACACCCGAATCAAGCTCATTAACTGATTTCCAGGAATCCATTTTTCCATTGTCAGGGCATCTTAGCTTTGTCTTTTCCTAAAGGGTGTATTTGGAAACAGACTTTCAGTGTGGAATTGCAAGTGCAAACCTTACTAATAAAAAGGTTAGCATGGTTCTTCATAAATTAATACCCTTTATGTGAATGATCTGTCTCTCCCTCAAGAACGTATAACTTTAAGCACCAGAAGGAAGTTCACAGATAATTTCATGCTGAAAAGCTTAAATGTGCACTTTAGAAAAAATGTAAGGTATGTGTTTAAATACCTCTGAAGACAACCTCTACTATTCCAAAAACCATGCACTATTTATCCACAATTGCTCAGTGCAAGATGTATTTGTAAACAACCTCTTATTTCTCACAATATTAACATGTCAAAGTACACAGACTGTCCCAAAGTCAAGCCATGCCCTTGCAGACCTTCAAGCACAGGCAACAGACAAGTCTAAAAAGTTATAGAACGTGTGTCAATTCTACCTGACAGCAAAACCATGCACTTAAGAGTTTGACACTGGTACTTCAGAGTACAGACTCCTTTCTGAAAGTCGAATCAGAGTCCTCATGTCACTTTGGAAATACAAAGAGATGTATGTGGGGTATGGTTGGGCAATTACCACCGTAGTTTTGGTTTGGTTCTTCTTCTTTTTTTTTTTTGCTATCCTTAATACAATGTTTGAATACGTTGCTCAAAACTCCGCAGACATGTAAGTGATAATTTATTTTTTAATTTCTGTAATTATATTCCTCCCCTCCCTCCCAGAGAACTTTCAACCCATTTCCTGAGAACTCATGCCAAAATTAGGTTTACCTGAAAAAATCACTGCATGCTGCCAGTACACATCGATGACAAGGAATTATTTCATCTTTCACAAGAATTTTAAAGTCAAAAAATATATTTTGTTCTCTGAATTTTTGTAGCACTTTTAAAATTTGTTGTCCGTGACCTTCAGCCACTAGGGAATTGATTTTATTTTCAGGAACAGAAATTCCATTGCAAATAGGTCTGCTAATGTAATCCCGTTGATTGGCCATGGTTTCTTCAATGTATTCTTGAACTGAAATGGAAAAATAAGTACTTAATTCTACAATCGTACTATTTTTATAAAAATCAATCAATATACTGTAAAACAAAAACATTCCCAGCACTGAATTTGGTTTCTAAGTCCTATGCACAGTTCTAAATTTGTGTTAGAAATTACTTTTACAAGGAATGTAATTTGATAATACTACTTCTACTTTACAAAATACATACACATAGCATACTTTGAAAAGTAAAATATCTGATATGTTTCAAAGAACAACTCTATAAATAGTACCCACCTGTAGGACTTTTCTCAATAAAGTCCAGAAGAAGTACACCCAAGAGTGTGTTAAAATTTTTAATGGTTATTTAAGAGAAAGATTAGTTAGTCCTAGGCTTACCCTCAAAAAACCCCAAATTCTAATTATTGTATGCAAATATGTATGTAAATGTAAATTGCATGTAAAATGCAGATGGAAAAGGACAACTTTGCTACATATTTTTAGACTCCAAAAGGCTCATCTGTGTACTACAAACCCCTCAACTCAAAGCAGACCAGTGGTCTTTCTACAGCTTCAGACTGTTTTCCAAGTGGATTCCCGTGAGGCAGTCCAGACTAAAATAAGAGAATACAAACACCAGCAGCCTGGCCTAATCACGGGATCGCTAGGGCTTATTAAATGAGGTCATTTAGACACAGTTTGGTGACAGTGCAACTTTGAGCATTCAGTCAATGGATACTGATTTTATCTCATACCTCTAGTCTTGCTGTAAAGCTGTATGCTTGCTTATGGCTTATGCTGCACACTGTGAGCCTCATTTACAGTGGTGTAAATTAAATGGCTTCAGAATGGATTTTGCACCAGGGGAGGTTCAAATTGGATATTAGGAAAAAATTTTACACTGAAAGGGTTATTAAGCATTGGAATGGGCTGCCCAGGGAAGTGGCTGAGGCACCATCCCTGGTATTTAAAAGATGGGTAAATATAGTGCTTAGTGACGTTTCTTATCAGTTACATTGACGGTTGGACTAGATGATCTTAGAGCTCCCTTCCAACCTAGACAATTCTATGATTCTAAATTTAAGACACTGCCACCTCCCTTTCAGCAGCCAAGTTTTTCTGGTGAAAATACCTATAATGAAATGCATTGTTTGTACAATAAATTAGGCTTTACTATTTTTTACATTAAAATATTTTACTTCATTTTGACAACATAAAAAAAACCTTAAACATGAGTATATTTTATTTATACATATTTAAAGAGCTATTTCTACGGCTACAGATGCATGAACTGTCCTTACTGCAAATTTGAGTCAAGTCTGCCTATTTTAAATCTTAGGGAAACATTCCGAAGTTTTTCTATTGCAGGATTCTGCTTCCACGATTCCAATTAAAATTAGCAACAGATAATGGCCCACCTGAATTGACAAAGAAGGGGATAAAAAATTCCGAGCCAAACACAGAAACCAGAAAAATACTGGTTTTGTTTTTTAATTTCATGAAAATGCATATCTGATAATGTGGTACAATTAGAGTAAACTAAGCCATCAGGCAGTCTTCTTCATGGGAGGTACTTTCATAGCAGACTGATCTACAATTTATCTAGTCAGGTAGCTCCAACCACAAATACAACTCCTTGTGTCCTGGAATAGAAGAGATCCATTGATCTTGCTGCCAGCACTGGCACCCTTGGAGCAGGCATCTTCTCCTTCCCATGGCCAGACAATTTCACGTATTCACTCTTTCCATGCTAAGCCTGAGGAACTAGGAAAATACAGAAGAACAAGACCACCATTTATTCTGATAATGTATGGCCTCATAAACCCCAACTTCCATAAATCATAAAGCTTTTTTTTTTGTACGTTGGAATTCTCTGGAATACTTTTTTCGTATTAGGAAACTTATGAGGAACTTAAAAGCTTGTTCCTCAAGCAACTGAATCTTCAAAAGCAGAGGTGTTTCAGCAAAATTAGTTTCCCACATTTGAATGAAACTTTTTTAAAAAAAGGAAGCGAATTCCAAGGTTTATTTGGCACCATGTAAAGTAACACTTCTTCTGAAGGAAATGTAAACCTTTTCACAAAATTTTGTAATTAATAATAAATAGCAGACACATTCCTCCTTTCACACACAGTCTCTACAGCAAGCTCCTACCTATTACTTGCTCTCTGTAGGTAAAATTCCCAATGTGAGTAACGTTCATCTTTGTATAATGAACACAGATCTACTTATTGTCATCAAGTCCATCTCTGATATTTTAGGCAAAGACACCATATAATCACTTTCATAAAAGCAATCCATGTTTCAGGAGGTTTTCTTTTACCGCCACTATGTCTACAGAAAGACTATCCCGGTAAATCAGTGCCAAGACTGCAAACCTTCTTTTAATTACATAAACAATTTATTAATGTTTACATATATTAGTTCTTCCATCAAAACTGTCATTTGACTGTATCTTCCTTTGTATATTTATTCACTCACAATTATCAAGAGTGTTAATATCCCCTCTCAGCTTTTATTAGAATGAACAACGATCAAACTTTCCATGGTCCATTTATAAGACTGAATTTTCATTTTCCTTATTATTTCTTGTGGTTTTCTCTTTATCCACTCCAGTTTGATCTTGTATTTCTTTCACTGATATCAAATTTGTTGTACAGCATAATGGTTAAGATCTCACCAGTGCCTCACTTCTCTAATTTGCAGGCTGCCCAGTGCATCCTAAGCCTAATCTGTAATAGCAGTGTCTCCTTATTTTTTATTAAAAGAAAATTTCAACAGTGTACATCTAATGTTCTTGTCCATCATTAAGGAAGATACTAATGAATACTGTGCTATAGCTTAGCCTAATTCAGTCCTCTGCACTCCATTAAAAAAAAAAAAAAACAACACAAAAAACATTCTCACTTCCCTTGTAGCCAATTCCTGCTTTATTTGATAATTTCGATACTGATTTACTACTTTACTGTATCTGTAGATTATTTTAAAGCCCTGAAAAATACCTTAACAATTCAGCTAAACTTGGCATGTTACACAAGGCCAAACAGCATTTATAATTATTTAATACATTCTTCTACAAAGCCATATGAATTAATCAACAGTTATCTTTATAAATATTTGATCAAGTTACTGACAAAATGGAAGAACACTTAGGGGGTGCAGACATACATTGCACAGAGTTCAGGAAAGCTGGGCAATGAAGCTTCCTGATAATTGCTCCATTGACTCCCACAGGAATCCAATTACAAAGTCTGTTTTTATGTGGATTACCAAGAACCAAACTGCAATGGATGGTTCCTTAGATTTGGGATCTCCTACTTTTGTTTCTTAACATACAGTTATGTGCCATACAGCTTCTTATCATGGCAGGCAAAGGCTGTACACTCAAGCCCTTTCACCACCTGACCAACCAGGCACTTGTCACACCACCAGCCTTCCAGCACCTCCTGGAAAGTGACAAATCAGACGCTGAGTACTGGCATATGTGACTGGGTATTGCCTGCAGTGAGATCAAATGTCTTCTCTAATATGACCAAATTCAAGCTACCCTACCACTTCACAAAACTTCTCTGCTGGTTTACACATCATATACTGACAAACAACTGATTAGCTTCTAGCCTGATTTTCTAAAAAAAAAAAAAACCAAAACCAAACTCCCTTAAAGTTAATGTATTTGCCCTGATTTTCTTTTTGAAAGTCACATCAAACAAGTGGCCCATTGGCCATTACACTGAAATTTGATACAGACTTCAAAGTTATTAAGGTCAACCCCACATAAGACATGCTTGGGGAGATAAACATAACATCTGTACAGATCTCCAGTCGAGGGGCAAGGCATTCTGCACAGCTGAGAGTTAAGTGGCAAGAATGGCCAGCCTATGTATGGCCACAAAGCAGCTAGCAGGTGAACAGAAGCAGGTTGGGATGGTAAAGTCATTTTGGTCATTACAGTGGACGAATTAAGGGACCACATGGGAGCTCTGACAGTAAGAGCATTCTTTTGGTCTGTCACAAAGTCCACTAATAAGGATCCAGACCTCATTAATTCTGCTGCTTACAAGACCAGTTTTAACACTGTCCTTTTCCCAAGTCGGTAGAGGATGGAGCAGCCTAGAACCTAATGACCTTGTTGACCCACATGCCCTGTAACCAGACTGATAAGTCTAATAAGCCTGTAGGCAAAACATGAGAAATACACACATTCCTATTAGCAGTATCTAATCTATTGGTAAAGAGTGACAAGAAAATGTTTAACTGACCTTAATACTCGTATACCAAGCAAACAGCTGCCAAAAACACTCAACTGAATTTCTAGAGGAATTTCTCTACTTCATTGGTGCTAATGTTCTGTTTCCATAAGACATAACACGGTTACACAGATTTTCTTTAAGTTGGCACCATCAAAAATCCCTCTTAGATTTACTTATAATTCTCTATGTGGCAGAAGCTGAAATGTCTAATTTATTTGTTTATTCTTATCCTTCAGAAAGCCCAGCTGCCCTTCTGAGTATCAGTTTCATACCCTGGATATCCTAGATACTACACTGAGACTGTAAACACAGATACTGTTAAACCTATAGAGGAGTCCAAAACCAAGACAGCCGTTTTCACAGTATCTCAACAGAGATACACTAAAATCATAACCACTGCAATATGCCTCTTAGAGATGGTGCTCATATCCATTCCACCAGATCTGAAACAGCAGAGCAAATAGAACTGTGGAGTGAACTTTGAGAAGAGATGAACTTTAGTTTGTGCAGGGTCTACTGTAGTGCTCACAAGAGCATCAGTCAGAACATACTCATATAAAGTACACACATGAAGGAAAACCTTTGCTGAAAGTCGATATAGCCTTAGATGCTGCAACTGACAGATAAAATCGTTTCAGAAGTTTAAATGTGCTAATGAAGTTGAGAATGGTATAAGATGTGCAATTAATTCTAAGTGAGTAACAGAGGAAAATTTATTAATCAAGAGAGGGTAAGGGCCCATGGAGCATGAACACTCAGATGAGGACACGGGGTACAGACTGACACTGAAGAAGACTTAACACCAAACTGTTTTGATCACTTTATAACAGTAAGACAAAAATATACATACAAATATATGTGACTTTGTAATAGCGTTGGGCATGTTGTTTTGTGAAAGCATTGAGCATACCCAAGTGTCGTGTATAGGTAAGTTAGCACTTCGTCAGAAAAAGGATGTTAGGGCTGTGTCTGCCTGACAATAAACACGACCAAACCCTTCTAACAGGACTGAAGCCAGAGATTGTTCCCAGCACAACAGGGAACATGAGGCATGTATTGATTCAGACAGTACAAATAACATTTGGTGTCTAGATATTCTCTCCCCTACCAATGCAGCTAGCAAAAATAGTCTAAACTCAACCTTTATTTGGTGCTTTACTATTTACAAACAGTTATAAAACAATCTATCTTCTTTATCTCAGAGCACAACACAGCTGTGCTACAGCACTCTCTGTACAGCACTCTCATCAATAAACGAAAGAAAAAAAAAGAAAAAAAGAATATTAATTCTTAATAGTTCTTAGCAGATATGAGAAATAAATTGTTCTTCAAAAGAGCATTACCTTTGTCACTTAGCCTTCTCCCACCTTGGATAGTATGTCTGACTAGAAAGCAGGATTTTAAAAAAAGATAAATTTTACATGCTGGTATTTTACAGCATACTTTATCTACCAAGGAAGAAGAATTAAAAGTAATGAAGATAAAGAAATTGTATACGTTTCTCTAGGGAAGTTTTAGATTCTTTTTATTCATACCCAATATAACTGTACAGTTAATGTAAGTTTTGGAACGGTCAAGGTCAGCATTTTAAAATCTAATATTAGAAATAAGTATTATAATGTAAGTCTACTATATACCCATCAAGGTGATTTGCAATTTTCATTCCATATCTATTCAAAGGGGGAGAAATTAGTAGTTTGTTAACAGTTTTTAAAGACACCAACCCCCACTACACATCTAATTTAAAGTACCTAATTTAATATTCAGCAAGATGAATATGAGTGGAACAGGTATGTAAAGAATTTGATGACACCTCTAATTGCTGAGTAAGAAGACATGAGTAGAATGAAATGTAATTAAATTATAAATACTAAGTAAAAAGTTCTATACTTCTATATTGTATTATTGGTTTTACTGTTATTGAGTGTTTAAGAATGAAAACAGACAGTAACAGAATTCCAGGTTCCTGTCCGGAAATTTCAATGCAACTGAGTCTCACAGCTTCACTGAACTTCAAAGAAAATTAATATTCATCAAATCATTTTTAGACAGTCAAAGAAGATGCATGTGGCATTCTGAGACATTTAATCCACAAAAGTGGCATTTATCAATAATACATGCTGTGACAGTATTCTATGAAGGAAAGGTGACACAGAGACTTTAAAGCTTTGGGATCTTTAGAAGTGATTGAAAAAAAAACCAGCATGAAAGAAAAACCAGCATGGTACCAGTAGAAAGCAGTGAAATCGCAGTAATTCTTGGAGGCATTCCAAAAGTGGAAGATTACCTCTCTGCAAGCAGTGATCTTTAATTGCATACCCTCTCACAAACATATGAATCCATTAAGATAAAGAAAACAATTGCTTAGATGAACTTAAGATGACTCAAATTTATCCGACAGCTAAATCTCGTAAATTCATCAAGTTCCTTTGGAAATTATGTTCTTAGCCAAAAAAGTCCAAGAACTGTAATTTTCATTTTCAGAAAAAAAAAAAAAAAAAGAAAAAAAGAGAGGAATTAAAATGCCACGCTGGTCTTCTAATTTTCTAATTGTGGCAAAAATAGTAACTGCAGATTCTGGAAGAGGAAATTACTGCTTTTACTAGGTTCTGTGGTCTGTTGTTTCTGTAGGTGATTAAAATACATGTTTTTCTCAAAACATATGTGCAATATTGAGCATAGTTCTTCTGGCCTATACATACCTTATTATCATAGCATGTTTTACTTGTAATAGCAATATGGTTTTATATTGAATTTGTATTACATAGTATACAGTCCATCTTAATCCTCAGTTTGCACTTACACATGATGCTTAATTTTAAAAAAAACAATAAACCCACTAGTGAAAAAACCTGCTACATGTTTACATCTAAGTAGAAAGCATGGACAAGCCAAACCTATTAATCAAACCTGAGGGGGTTTTTTGAACTAGGTAAGATCCATATTCCATTAGCATTATCACTTATCAGTAACTAAATCTAGAGATGGCCACAATTTCCTCTTCAAAGTGTGCACAATACAATGCTGGAAATGTAAGCCTCAGCCACAATTTGATATTGGGGAATAGCATTTTCCTGGGAAACAGCATTTTTTGACTGTGCTACATCCTCTGCTGTCAGTTAACTTTATGTCTCTTTCTTTGGATAATACTTAAGGGAGTACGTACGACATCGCTTGCTTGACTAATTCATGAAGAAAAATGGGAATCATATTTTAAAATAAATGAACTACACTACCAGTTCCTTCCTGAAACATGTTTTCCCCCAAATGTTACTTCTGTGTTTAAAACATTTTTCAAAGACCAGCTTATACTGTTATAACTGAGACTTATTTTAGGCAGAAAGACCGCGGGTTCTTCTGGCCTATTTAGAAAAAGCGCTTTTTCATATTGACAAGGAGCTGGGGATGCTAAACAAGAAAAAAAAAAAAAACTATGAAAGATTCTAAGAAATACATGAAATAATGTAATTTTCAATATTTTTGCATCATTTGTACAACATAGAACAGTTAAAGCGTAAGTATTTCTAAGGCAAGTGACAGAAAGGTGGGGTGTAACTTTCCAAACAGACCCTGAAGCTTTAGCCATGGCCGCACTTCAAAACCAGTGGGTAAATACAGCGATTCCCTTCCGATGATTTACAGGTGGCCTGTAACTGAGGGCACGGGGGAACCGGTTCTGACACCCGTTACGGTTCTTTCTTAGCACAGCAAAAAGCACGGGGTACAAAAGGCTTTTTGTTTGGCCAGAATCGGCCTAAGGCCGATGGGGGCTTCGCATCCCCCGGGTGAACAACGGCCCCCTCTTTTCTAGTCAGCATCGAGGGAAGGCCCAGAGGCCGCCGCGGCTCCCGGGAGCACCGAGGTACTGAGGGCGGCGACGGGGCCAGAGACACCGGTGCAGGGGGGAGCAGCACCGGCCCTTAACGGGGCCAACGGACACCGCCCCCAACAGCATAAGCGCGGCCTTATCTCACGTTACAAGGAAACTGCCGCCTTTTTACCAGGGCCGGGGTTACCGGCCACCCCGAACTCCACCGCCGCACGACGTCTCCAGCGCCACCACAACGGCCGTCACCCCACCCACCCTCAGTGCCGGCACCGCGCATGCCCATGCGCCCCGCGGCGGCTCCCTTCATTCTAAGGGAGGACTCATCCCGGCAGGGCGGGTGGGATGCTGCAAAGAGGCTCTCCCTGCTGTGGTGGCCTGACCGCCGGCCACAGCCGCCTCCTCAGCAGCCGCCTCTCCGCGGCCGGCCAAGAGCTCGCCCCCGCCGTTATCGTTTCCTCCGAGCAGCGCGCACCCACCTGCCGCCAACACCAGCAGCTCGCCGATCCGTCTGGCCCACCCGCCGCAGCGGCAGCGCCAGCAGATTGGCCGCTTCCGGTGTCATTCTCCCGTTTCTTGCACTCGCAGTGGCTCCCGCCGCCGTCAATCCAGCCGAAAGCCCGCCCATTCTCCCGAGCNGAGCGGGTACCTCTCTGGGCTTGCTGACGACAGCGCGGGTGTCGCTCAAGCCGCAGGCACCGCCTTTCCTCTGATAGGCGGGTACCCTGCGCATTCCCCTGTCACTCACCAGGCGCTTTGATATCGGATTGGTTGCCGCGCGTCGGGGGCGGGTCGGTGTGAGGCGGGGGCTGAAGGCGGTGCCGGCGGCCGTGGCGGCCATGGGGAGCGTTCGCTGGGCCTTCCCCTGCGCCGCCTGGCGTCCCCGCCGGGAGGAGTGGCTGCTGGCGGCGCGGCTGGTGCAGCCCGAGGAGAAGGACCGCATCGGCCAGTTTGTCTTTGCCCGCGATGCCAAGGCCGCCTTGGTACATGAGTGGCGGGGGAGGGTGAGGGCACAGCGGGGCGGGGGTGGCTCCCCTCCCTGAGGGCTGGCCGGCTCCTGAGGGCCGCGCTGCTCCGTCTGGGCCCTTCCCGCTGCTGCGGCCCGTGTGGGTGTCGCCGAGGGGCTCCCACCGCTGAGTAGCGCCCGGTGGTGGCCCCGGGACCTGCCCTTTCCCGGGGGGACGCAGTTGCCCCTCTGCACATTCATTGCTGCCCAAATTTTTCACCCTTCTTGGGAAAAGTACGTATTACAAAGGTATTTCGTGGAAGTTTGATGCATTACGAAGTACTAATTGCCAGCTCTGCTTACACCTTCACCTGGGAGGAGAGAGGGCTGTTGGCAGCCCGCGATGAGCAGTTGCTCTGAAAGGCTTCCGGAGTTTCATGTCGCAGTGTCAAGTGAGGAAACCAAATCAGGGTACTCGAGGAGTACCTGCCTGAAGGCAGCAGTGTAGCATGTAACAGAATAAAGCTGTCTTTACATATTTCACCTTTTAAATCTCACCTAGCAATGTGGTGATGATACAGATTTCTGGTAATTAGTCTAAGAAGTTACTCATCGTTTTTAGCTGTCAGTATTTCATTTAGCACCTAAGCAAATGAATGTACTGAAAGGAAAGCAGTTGAGACAGTTTTACTGTTCATTGTGGTATAAAAAGTATTCACCTATGCAAAAAAGTATCCTAAGTAAATAAGATGGAGAAGGAACTATTTCACGTGATTCTTCTGGGATGGGACTACTGTTTTATTTGGTCTTTATGGCAATAATGATAACAAAAGTATTACATACTTGGGTCTGATGAACACTTTTGGTTAAATTTAGCTAATGCAGGCTTTTATAAAGGGGAACTCTAAATGATTTGGCTCTAGTGCACTCTTACTTTCTATTGGCAATAAGAGAACCGCACTTGTTTTAAGTAGGTGGTTTTGTAGCAACCAGAGGTACTTTGTGCGTGGCATAATAGTACTGTATAAATCATTTCCATTTTATTTCATAGGCTGGTCGCCTCCTGATACGGAAATTAATCACAGAAAAGTTGTGCATACCTTGGAATGAAATAAACTTGCAAAGGACATCAAAAGGAAAACCTTTCCTGGCAAATAACATACTCAGTATCTATTCAAATTACAACTTCAATGTCTCTCATCAAGGAGATTATGCAGTTCTTGCAGCTGAGCCTGAGCTTCAAGTTGGCATTGATATTATGAAGACTAATTTACCAGGTAATGCATTATGGTGACCAAAGCAGTTTCTGAAGTGTTAAAAGTGCTGAACGTTTTAATGTTTTCTGAAGAACCAACCTGTGTCCTGGAAATTTAGTGTAATTAGAAGAGTGTATGAATGTATTGTGTATTTGCCTTTTTTTTATTGTTACATGCACTCATTGTTTATTTATGATTTTCTGTTGTGCCAGATATGGATACATTTCCAGTTTAGAAAAGCAGAACTCTGGAAAAATAAGGTTGTGAATCTGGCTTCTGCAGATGTTTTAATTACGGGTTTGTTGTCTGGTAGGGAGAGGCAGGGACAACTTTCCAAGTAGAGACGGTGTGATCCATCCCCGTGAGAACTTTACAGGCTGTGACTGTGAGTGTTGCTCCTTTGTCCCATGAGAATGGACATTGTGTGTGTCAGAACCAGGCCCAATATTGTAGCAAGCTGGCATCGAAGATTTGCTGTGAGTATGCAGAAATCCTCAGTGGGAACATCTGAAATGCCCCCTTTAAAAGACTGAACTTGACAGACTTTAGGCTTTGGCCTATTTATTTGTATGAAATGTTGTGCCAACCTGGCTATATTAAAGAACTTCAGGACTCAATTTATAAATTAAAATTATTGCAAAGTGTATTTTCAAATACAGTTTTATGAAAATCATGTAGTTCATTGATGCGTGACTGGGTTAAAAGAGGAACATACTGGGATTTACAATTTACTGGGGTTCTAGTTTTTGAGAAATCTCAAATTTTTAGCCAGGTATGACAGTCGTAACTGCCTTCCTAGAAAATCTCTTCAACAATCTTGAATTTGCCCAGCATTTTATGCCACAAAATAATCTGTGTAGTAAATGTCCCTGACTGGATAACTTTCTTTCTGATCACTTTACACCTTTTTAGTGATTATTACAAGTGTACAGTTTTGGCTTGACATGTTTAGCTTAGAGGCACAGAAATTTTATTGCAATCCAAAGTGAAGTTGTTCTTCTCTGTGATTCATTTCCGTCTACTGTATACCCTCGTTCTAAAGGTTGTGGTCAGTGTCTGATGCTTTCAATGTAGTAGAAAGGCTCTGTAACCACACCAGAGCAAGTGTCCTCTCTATAGCCTGTGGAATACGCCACACCAGCACAGTCCTGTATTTTATGACAGGAACTGTGGCCCATGGGTAAAGCTGCACTGGAACAGGTACACCCCTGAAGGGACTGCAGTAATGCAGGGCCCAAATACCAGATTAACCTCAAGGCTGGTGCTTTTATCGTAACTCTCCCAGGCAAAACAAAACAAAGTGATGTCCCAGCTGCGTTCCCTCCCCATGTCTTGCACACCCCCAGCCTACTTGCTGGGGTGGCAGAGAAGGCTTTGACGCTGTGCAAACACTGCAGCAGTAGATAGAGTTGACGCCACACCAACAGTTTGTTTTAGGACTACATCTAAAACAGTGCTGTACAAAAAAATTAGGACCCAGACCCAGTATGCCTGAAAACACTTTGGCTGGGCCTACCACAGGCCTTGCCACAAGAATCTCTGATTACTGATTTTTAAAAGCTTTTCTGTTTCAGCAGGTAAGCAGTGAAAATAAAAATATTCAAAAATTCTTTGAATATTAAGTTTTTCTTAGGAAATTAAAAAATGAAGGACATTTATACATGCCATATATGGAAGTAGGGGTGTCCTCTGCTGGCACTTTATGCAGCTAGAAATGTAGCTGACATTTTAAAGATACCTTGGTGATGCCCAGCTGACAAATCTTATGAAATGTGTTAAACTCTCCTGAAAGTAGACAGTAATTATGAGAAGTAGAGGTTTAACTTTACATTTAGGTTTAGAAACCTGTGTTTGTACTCCTTCTCCGTTTTGGAATGTAGTACATTCAAATATGTAAGGGAATATACTCTTAGGGTTTTTTCCAGTTAATAGAAAAAATATATTTAAATGTCAATATTAGCTGGCTTGATTTAAAAAAACAAAAACAAAAAACCAGCAACAGCCAAACAAACAATTAATCTCTATTACTTCCTTTCTCATGTATTTTTTACTTATTTCACTATTCCTGTCTTGTTTTCCTCATATTAAATCACCAAACAATGATTCAGTGTCCCTTGATCTATTGCTTGTTCTGCAGGCAGTGTCAAAACAAGTCAAGGTTCTTTTACCTTGTATCTGAGTGTATTCTTCTTTCAATGTCCCTATTCACTGCCATTGTAAGAGGCATGGAATCAAAGTTAGGCCATCAGTATATATTGTCACTTAGTTACGTCAACTTTAGCAGGCTAAATTTAGGAAAAAAATTTCTTGAGTTCAGTCAATGATGCTTTGGTTGCTCTTCTGTTTCTCCCACAGAGCTTTGTGGTTACTTTCCTAGGGTTTCCAAATAACAACATGGAACTGAAATTTAAAGTAGAGTTTGGTATCAAGGGTAGGTTTTAATCTGAGCAGAAATATAGAAAAAGTGGTAAAACCAAACTCTTTAGTTAGGTACAAATAGGATTTAGATAAACCATTCAGTTCATAACATCTTTTGTGGCAAGAGGGGCTCATGCCGTTAGTCCTAGGATTGTTGGTGGCAGCAGTCATGACACCTCTTACCGTAAAGCAAATGCTGCCACAGGGAACTGCGCCCAGCAGCTGTCTGGATTTAATTTGTGAATGTGAGCTGGTGAGACTTATTAACGCAGTGAGATCCGATACAACAGGCTTCAGTAGTTTTACCCATAGAGAGAAAAACAGTGTTTATTCTGGAGGTGCTCATCATTCCAAAGACTAAATGATGGAATTGAATTGGTGCTTTTGTAGTAAGGTGATGCTGAAGAAACTGTGTATCCAGGTGTCCAATCCAAAACAAACTAGTGACAGATGCAGCCTGTTACGAATCCTCAACATGGGTCCTTTATGCATGGCTACTTTATCAACCTCACCCTCTTTCATCTGAGGTCTAGATATATATTGAGAGAACAAGGGGCTTGTAGGTATCATGGTGTCTCTGAATTCATGGTGGAAGGTTTCACGGTGTATACAGAGGAGTACAAAATGCATTGTTACAAAATTTCTGGCTTTCCTTTCCATTATCTGAAGTTCAGCAGCTGGCATAGTCTGTCCTGAAGTAATTTAGCTGTCAACAACTTCTATACATCTTTTCTGTCTTTTGGTAAGGAGAGAAAGGAATTACAATGCTTGTCATTATGCATAAGAAATAACTGTCGTGTGTCAGCACCTGGTTGTGTAATTGTTTTCCACATTATGTAACTTTATATAAATACTTGTGAATGAAATTAAAAAAAAAAAAAGCAAAACCTTTTCAAAATTTGGAACCTTATGGCCATCCGTTATCCTTTTTGGAATTATAATTTGTCTTTTTGGAAAAGAAATATGACAGTAATGAAAACTTAGTAATTGTATGTGGGAAAGTGAACCAGCAAATAAGCAATAAAGGATGTAATTTAAAATTCTAGTCTCTGTAATCTGAACTAAAACTAGCAGTTTTTCACCTGTACTTTTTCTGAGAAGGATTTTGGTTTTAGTAGAACTAGCTGGAACTGTTTTTACTGTTGTGCTATCAATATGTAGCTTTGACTTTGCCAGTGGTGTTTTATCTGGTAGTGCCACTGAGTGGGGCTCTTGCTCTGCAGTTGATAAGTACATTACATTTCTGTGGGTGAATCCACTATAAATCTCTTTCTCTGCAGTAGCTACAAGGACAAAGAGTTCCTGATGTACAAAGTACATTACGGTAGGTTTGGGTTTTTTTAAGTACTTAATCTTGTGATGTTATCTGACAGAATCTTGATTGAGGTCTCCAATATTCTGGTTTTTATATTCATTTATTGTTCAACCAGTGAACAAAATACGCAGTACAGATATGCAAGAGAGTATCATGTAGCTAGAAGTTTTGAGAAATAGCTGTTGAGTTGCCTACTAGCACGTAATGAGGAGCCCTGGTGCACATAGACTTTATGTCTGTTCTTAATCTGTACTCTCTATTTTTGTTTTACTTAGGAGCAATAAGAAGGCACCTCTTTCCATATGACTTTTGCTGCGTTATTAAAATCTGAAAAATTAAACTACTGCAAGACGTAGTTCTTTGAACATGAAGGCAGGCCACACAAGAAGGTATTCTTAGCAGTGCAAGTAGGGACAGTTCTACAAAAGTTCCACAGATACGCAATAATTTATCATCTTTTCTCCTTTATTCAGATATTGAACTAAAATAATATGGTGATGGTAGAAACGGGGAATGTACCCTTTGGCTGTTGTTGCCTTTTGGTTATCTGTCAGGTTATTGTTATAGATTTAAATCAGGCTCTCATTTTACTTGTTTTTGAAGAATTATGCAGATCAATGGGGTTTTTTTTTCTTCTCTTTAGACCAGTTTAAGTCACTGTCTTGAGTCATTTGAGAAAAAGCATGCTGTACTGTAAATTTGTTAATGGAAGTAATTGTGGGCATTGTTTGTCAAGAGAGGTGCTGCATATGGAATTATTTCAGCCCTTTCACAAAATAAATGAGAAGGATTCTCCTAGTAATAGTGACTCCTGTGGAAGCACTCAGCTTGTGATAATGTATTTGACTTTTAACTTACGGACAAGAAATTTTGCAACAAGTGTCACCTTGGCTTAAGTGGTGTATGGGGTGTTGATTACCAGTCACTTAAACTCTATATAAAGTAGAACATTTTCAGAGACTTAGGAAGTAATTATAGCTTAATAAAGATTGCTTTTGATAATTTGAAAAAAGTTTAGATCTCAGGTTCAAGAGCTTTCCTGCTGTGCAAGTGAATTTATTTTCAGTAATGCAACTTTTTAGCTTAGATGGAATTACAAAGGTAAATAATTTAACAGTTCATTCCTGTTCTTTCATAATCAGCCTACAGTCTTTCTTACCTATTGCATTACAGTTACTTGGATCCAGACATCTCCAATCTCAATATCATTCCAGAATTAAAGATTTGACATGCAGTAAAATCAGCTTTTCTTATTAGTCTTTCAGACTTACACTAGGTTTGTTTATTAAATGAGACAAAATGGTGAATTTTACACAAATTAATTTTACAAAAAATTAATTTGATCTAAAAATACTTTCTGAATGCTTTTTTAAGAAAGTAGGTTATTATGTGCAAACACCTAATTGTTTGAAACTGGTTTTCTCTGAGGCAAAGAAATAGGAGCAGAACTTATCTCATTTTTCTCTTTTTATTTTCATCATTATTTCATCATTGAGGTGAGATAGGTGACCAATTTCCTTTGGTCCTGTAATTATTCACTTGGGAGAAGAAGCCAGCACCCACCTCTCTACACCCTCCTTTCAGGTAGCTGTAGATGGCAATGAGGTCTCCCCTAAGCCTCCTCTTCTCCAAACTAAACATGCCCAGTTCCCTCAGCTTCTCCTCATGACTTGTTCTCTGGCCTCCTCACCATTTCTCCTCTGGACACGCTCCAGCACTTCAATGTCCTTGTTGTAGTGAGGGGCCCAGAACTGAACACAGTCCACAAGGTGAGGCCTCACCACTGCCAAGTACAGAGGCTCCGTCACTTCCCTGCTTCTCCTGGCCACACTATTCCTGATACAGGCCAGGATGCTGTTGGCTTTCTTGACCACCTGGGCACACTGC
>VXBW01003033.1:27473-90942 GCA_013400375.1 Thinocorus orbignyianus
GGTCCTTTTCTGCTGGACAGCTCTCCAGCCATTCTTCTCTAGCCTGTAACGTTGCCTGGAGTTGTTGTGACCAAAATGCAGGACCCGGCACTTGGCCCTATTAAACCTCATCGCATTGGCCTTGGCCTATTGATCCAACCTTTCCAGGTTCCTCTGTAGAGCTTTCCTACCCTCAAGCAGACCAACACTCCCACTTAGTTTGGTGTCATCTGCAAACTTACTGAGGGTGCACTCAATCCCCTTATCCAACTCATCAGTAGGGATATTAAACAAGAGTGGTCCTAGAACTGAGCCCTGAGGGACATCACTTGTGACCGTCTGCCAACTGGGTTTCACCCTGTTAATCACAGCTCTCTGGGCATGGCCATCCAGCCAGTTTTTTACTCAGTGAAGAGTATACTCATCTATGCCATGATTCACCAGCTAATCTGGGGGAATGCTGTGGGGGAACGGTGTCAAAGGCCTTACCAAAATCCAGATAGACAATGTCCACAGCCTTTCCTGCATTGAGAAGGCAGGTCATATGCTAAAAAGTTTGTCCACATCTTTCCTGTAGACACCCTTTTACTACTGAAAGGCTGCAATGAGATCTCCCTGGAGCCTTCTCCATATATGCACATATATACATATATATATGATTATGTGTATATAGGTATGTATGTGCACACACATTTTACGTTGTATGGTGTGAAAGTTAATCTCTTTTCACTGAAGGTACAAAGTGGTCCAGTTTTGATAGGGGACAGTTGTCCTTATAGCAGTGGGCTTTTTGCTTGTCTTTTCTGGGAACAGTAGATGGTATTAAGTGATAGATTTTCTTTAAAATATTTATTTTTAATCAAAAATAGGATAAATTGTTGAAGTTTTCTGTAAATATAATATTTCTGTATGTGTAGAAAGGCCCTCTAGTACATTATTTCAGTAACGTAATAAAATGTTTGAGAGATGTGGTGGCTTGGTAGTACTACTGTAGGGTAAGTCTGTACATGGTCAGGCACATATCTTATATGCAGGTGCTGTTGCACTAACAACGTCTTGAGTTTCTTGTTGTCTTTTTAAAGAGTAACGGAAGAATATCTAGCTCCATTAAAACATGTTATGTTCCGAAATTTCTCTTACCCTTAAAGAGATACGAACGTATTTGTTCTTATTTTACATTTGTAGTTGTGTTGTCACAACTCACAGTCATGATGAAAAAAACCCCACCTTTTTATATTTATTTAGACTTTGTGTTATGCATTGTAACTTCTTGAGTGTTCAAGGGAAGTAGGGCTCCTGTTGTTCTGACAAAATGGAATGATTGCTTTAACTGTTTGATATGTTCTGTTATGGACAACTGATTAAAATGCCATTTTCATGGGTTAATTTATATTTTTTGCTGAAATACTGTGGCCTAGAGCTCTGCTAGCTGTGATCATACAACCTTCTTGGAAATATCTTAAGCAAGTAAAAGGTATAACCATTGTCATAGACAAGTTAAGAAAGGGTTTATTTTATTACTGTTCATTATTTAGTTATAAGTAAGTACGTTGCCTTAAAGGAATTTGGGGCTCTTGAATCATCTTAGTGATTAAGACCCCATTTATATTAAATACTTTTATTTTCTCTGTTCAGAAGCAAGGTAAAACCACGTACTTGCACTCAGGTGTGATTATGTCAGTAAGCTCTTCAATGGAAAATGTATTTTCCAGTTGAATGTGTGGCATAGAAAGGTAATGAAAAGTGCTCTGGAGTCTGAACAAAATTTGAGAGGATCTTGTATTTTCTGTATTGTCAAGCAATAAGCATATATCTGTTGCAGAGCACGCACTACCTGTCTGTAAATTGATCAGATATGAGCTATCCAGTTAATAGTTTGCGACTTTTCTTCAGCTTTTTTTCTTTTATTCAAGTCATGCCTGTTTCAGAATTACTATTTCTCCAGTGCAGCTTCGTAGGAAGAGCTATCTTCATGAATTATGATTCCTTACTTTCTTTTGTTTAACATTGACTATCAGGGCAGCTTGGCTTAAATATTCATCACTGCTGTTAGATGCAATCACAGTAACCTTATTGAAATCTTAGCAGTTTCTCTAATATTGCAAAGACTTAATGATCCTCACTGCGGAGAAAATATCAAGCGTTATCAAATTATGTCAGTCTTTGTATGACTTTTCCATTTTTACAATCTGGGAAATGAAGGCAATTTCAAATTTTCTGACATTTTAAAGTTAATGCTGCTTCTCTGAGGTATGCCAAGATAAAATATATGATCAGTAGTTGCATGACGAGAATGGATGTTTAACATATATATCACTGGGAGAATTGCGGGATACTGGCAGGAAGTGGAGAGGTTACAGAATGCAAATCTGATTTCCAATTCACACTAAAGCTGTGTGAGCTAATAGATTTAAAAAAACTACTTTGTTCATTTTCTGTCTGGTTCTTCTAAGTTAGTCATTTATCTATCTAATTATTTGCCTTGGGTTGTCAGTTTCTAAACATCTGTACAAGGGTTAGTTGGTATTAATAAACAATTAGGACTTGGGCATCTGTTGCGGAAAAAATGTTTTGTCTGTATCAGTTTACTTTGTTTTCCTTCAGAGATAGTAAATTGTGATCAAATATGGCTTGTATCCTACACCAAAAGAATTGTCAGCCCAAGTGCCCACGACTCAGAACATATTGATCCTCTAGTTTGTTAGTTTGCAGGATCTATAGGTAGCCTGTGTTTCACAATATATTAAGTAGATTGATCTGTTTATACATCAGTCACTCATTTTGCTTGGTAGTGCATTTTACATTGTCACTTTGCCTCTTCGCCATCTGAAAGTAAATTGATATGTATTGATTAGTTATTAGTTCGTGATCACTGACCTGTTTCTTTTATGCAGTTCAAGGCAATCGGGAGTCTGTTAGCATTCTGCAGGTTGGTTTTCTTGTTTGTTTGTTTTGGGTTTTTTTCAGGGGATTAGTTCATCAATGAACTGTCTGTAGTAGCTTTTAGCTTTCAGTTTCCATAGGTTTGGATGTAGACCACAATGTAAGCTAGTTAAAATCTGACGAAAACAATTTGAAGTCTGTAAAACTGATAAAAACTAAAGTGGGAAAGGTTGGTTATCTGCTCTTTCAGTATTTTTCATTATTTATTCATAATTTTAATAACTTCAGGTACAACAGGACCGTTACTACCTTTGTTAAGAGTACATTGTATTACCAAAGGTTTATGATTGACCTGATGTTTTGTAACTGTAAACAAAAAAGCCAGTATGAAGATTTCTGTATTAGCCTTAGTGATGGCAATTTTCACTATTAATAGTATCATAATTTACAGGGATTTTAATTTTGGTTTCTCTGGTTTCAAATCTGCATTATCATGTGATGGGGTGTGAGACTTAAGTGTCTCTAGATTAAAGAAAATTTAATGAAAATATATCTAGATCTCAAGGATAAAACCTCTAGCTTCTCTTGTGAATATCAAACTAATTTAGACACCAACTGGAGGAACTGGTCAGGGATTTGCAGGACGCCTTTCCTCTGTTGGCTACTGTTCCCTAAGGAGCAAGTTAATGAGTGTCAGGGGAGAGGAGGCAGAGCTCTACTTATACTAGGGAAAAAGCACTTTTAAAGTTCAACTATTGAATAGCTAAACCATTTTGTTCTAATGAAAATGAACGTAGAGGTTTGTATTTTTTAGGCAATCAGATACTGGGACAAATTGTTGTCAGTTAATTGGATATTATGAAAAGAAGCTGTAGTATGTTTTGATTATATTTATTAGAGTTTTCTAGTTGACTCTTGCTTTTCAGCAAGGTGATCCAATGTAAAAACAAAAATTGCTTCCAATATTTAGCATCGAGTTTGCACTAGACTATAGAAATGCTGTCAGAATATTAGCTATTGTGAACAAATGCAAACAGAAAGAATGCCCAACAGTTTGTGTAAGGGTGAGAAAAGGAATGAACTGTAAAAACGTACACAAATGTTTTTCTTTCAAATGAGGGAGAAAAGGCAATATAATTCTGCTCAGTATTAAAAAGAATTAAAGTTTTTTTCCCAGGTTCTCTTGAAAAGAAGTTATATAAATTTTGAACAGTTTAACTAAGTTGAGAAATTAGGCGGCATAGACAAGGAAGAGTTACCTATACAAAGCATTGGAAGTTGAAAATTTGTAGCTGTTAGATTTTCGTATGGTTTATAGTGAAGTTGTTTGGTTTGATGACTGAACAGATACATGTATTTCTGAAAAGAAAAAGTGTCTTTATTAACATTTTTCTGGTTAGGCTTTTATACTACATAAAAATCTGATTTTTAAGATATTAATAGAGAGTAATTGTGAAAAGAGATATTGTTAGATTTTTGACAGAGTACTTACAGTAAACAGTACAATAAATTTCAAAGCAAGAAAACTCTTAGTCAGTTTAGTTTATTTTCATTAATCCCCTCGACCCAGACAATGTTTTATTCATGTTTAATTCAAAAATCTCATCTCTGCCTTCCCACCCCCTTGTCAAGTTAATAACTTTTGTGCTGTTGGCTCAGTGTTTCTGTCTGCTGAAATGTATTCCCTCAATTCCCGATAGAATCTAAATCAGCATTTTTCTATATTTCTTTTTTTTTATATTTTAACCAGTGCTTTCATAGATCTGCTCCTATCACAATTTTTCTTCTCTTAGAGAAAACCAGCAAAAGGTGAGTGACTGTTCTTTCAAACAGTTTTAATAGTTAATAGGGATACGTATCTTTTCCCATTAATCATAAGCCTCCTGTGGAACAAGCTTCCTGTTTTTCTCTGCTTCCAACTCCACTTTTGAAATCTCATATGAAAACAGGTCTTATATCTCTTATGTATTCCTGAAATCACAAAATTGAATTTATTCCATTTCAGTTATGAATGCTCACCTAGTCAGATGCTTGACCAATCAGATAAATATTGTGCAATTTCCTTATGCTCACCCATTTAAATAAGTACTTTTCATACATATTTTTTCTGAAGTGCACATATTGTGTGTTACAGGAATCTCACTTTGCCACTGAGGTGGGTAAGATTACTTTAAGCATATTGGATTTACTGGAATCAGAATGTAAATTCCAATTCTTCAGAAGCTGTAAATATGAATCACAAGAAGAGCTATTTAAAATGCAGTTTTGAGTGCTTCAATTAATTTTTTCCACATAGTTATATCTCCAGCTAATTTTTTGGCTCAATGTTTAAGTGTTTTTTTGGATAACCCTGACCACTGGGAATGCAGTGCTGGATTATACAAGCAAGGGCTCAATATTGTGTGAACCCAGCTGTGTAGCATTTGATCTGACACACTAACTTGTTAGTGTGTGGATGTTTAGAAGCACAGACAGTTCGGATGTGCAGTTTTCTATAACCTGCACAGGCATATCTTAAAAGGAATCCTTTTTATTTACTGCTGCAAGTTAAATGAGAAACAGTAGTACAAGTGCGTAAGTTTCAATGAGTGTTTGGCCTTTTCGTTGATGACTGAAAATGTAAAGACAAAGCATTTCTGGAAGTCTTTATATTTTGTTTGTGTATTACAATAAAACCATTCTTTCTTTCAGATAATCTGTTTTATAAGTTTTTATTGTCAGTTCAACACTTAGCCATGTTGAACTTCTTTAGGTTTCTCACTGCCCAGCTCTCCACCTTGTCCAGGCCTTGCTGAGTGGTAGCACAGCCTCCTGGTGTGTCAGCCACCCCTCCCAGTTTTATAGGATCAGTGAACTTGCTGAGGGTATATGCTCTGTCCCCTCACCCAGGTGGTTGATAAATATATTGAACAAGAGTGGACCCGGTACTGGCCCCTGGGGAACACTGCTAGCTACAGGCCTCCAACTGGACTCTGCACAGACGATCACAATCCTTTGAGCTCTGCCATTCAGCCAGTTACCACTTGGCATTTCAGTTTCTTTTATGTTATGTTACCTGGTCTTTTTATTTTCCTTGTAGAAAATATTGTGACTTCCTGGAGATTAAAATATGGAGGCATGTTTCTTCTTTCTTCGCTTAAATTTTACAGAGTAGGCTTTAAGATTACCAAAACTGTTTAGCAGTTTTACGAAACTTCTCAAAGAGAAAAATACCAACAATAAACAAAGGAAGGAAATACTTAAGAAGGTCTTCAGAAGTTAGCATGAGAATAGGAAGCTCAGTTGTTCAGTGAAGGACCCTTGTACCCTGTCTTGGCCTGTGCCTTGAATGATCATCTGTAGACTATACCATGGAAAATCAAAAAATGTATGTGAAATGGCTGTTAGCTTCTAAAGAATTTGGTAAGAAAGCTCTTTTTGTTGTATTTTTATTGGAATTTGATTTTTTTGTAAACTAGAACTTGTATTATTAACGAATTGGAATGGTCACAGAAATAAGTCCAAGTGTTTGTATAATTGTTGATCGGTGAGTTTATTTCTGAAATGAGTTGGCAAATGGGAGATAATTTAGAAATGGAAATTTAAAACCAAATGAATAATTGCTATATGGGACTTAATCCCATTCTTTTGAAGGAAGTTTTTGCAAATTATGGCAAGTATGTTTGAGGCTTTTTTTCCCCTCGTAATAAAAGCAAAACTGATATAATTTAAAAGAAAACTCTCTGCTGCTTCTAGTTTTGTCCCCTTCTTATCCCTCCGCTCATGAGAGAAATGGGAACATTGAAGAGGGTTTAGTGAAGGGCCACTGAGGTAATGAGAGGGTTGGCGAACCTGGCCTATGTAGAAATGTTGATGGAACTAGGTTTGGTGAACCTGAAGAGGGGAAAGTTCTGAGAAGGAATATCTAATCACAGCCTACCTGAACAGTAACTGTAGAGAAGATGTAGGGAGCTGTCTTAATGAGGGTGCCCAGAAACAGGGCAAATGGCAACAGATTCAGGTTGCTTCAGGGGGAATTCTGTCTTGATAGAATGATTCTTCACAATGAGAACAGTAAAATAGTGGAATAATTTGCCCAGAGAAGGGGTGACAGACTCTGCTTGACAGAGTTGTGGGTAACCTACCATACAGATCCATTTTCAACAGAAGATTTGACCAAACGGTCTCCAGAGGTCCTTTCCAGCCTAGATTTTTCCATGATTCTGTGAATCTTTCTCTGATATTGAAGCAAATATGGGGAAATGAACTAGGTAGGCTGTGGTACTTCTGGTAATTTGTGTAGAGTAATAGTCCTGACTTCTCTAATCTGATCGTTTGTCAGAGCAAAGCAACTGTATGGTATTAAGAAGGAAACAGAATGGGAGGGCAGTTCAGTAGAAGGTGGTGCCTGAGTTTTTCAGAGGAGGGACATGACAGATGGTGGGAGTGGAGGGGAAAGTACTGTGTAAATGTGAACATAAGTGTCAAGAAGGGTAGCTGAACAGTTGAAGAAACCTAGGACAAAAAAAAAAAGGTGTAAGTAAGGAGTGACAAGGCAGTAGCATATGAATTTGATAAACATTTGGTATACTGAACACTTCAGATGGCAGAAGGACTGACAATGCAGGAGGCATTGTACACCTCTAGGTGCTGAAGGTAGCGTCCTGTGGATGGTCTTGGATTGTCTTCTTTGAGTGTGAATAGCCCTGGGTTACTGAAAGCAAGAAAACTCTCTGAAAGTAATGGAGAAGGAAGGGTAAACCAGGACATTCTTGAATGTTTTGTAGATAGAATCACCTGCAAAGGCTGGTGCCTCACCGTTGTTGTCTTAAGTACTTGAGGGAAGACAAAAAGAAAAAAAAGGGAATTGTTTGGAGCAGGTGTTCGGATGTTTACCTCATCATAAAATGAGCCATATAATCTCAGAGAGATAAAAGACAATAACCTTTATCTAAGTTGGACACTTTTTTTTTTTGCTATTTTTAATTCTTTGGGGGAAGTTGGGTTGTCTAATTAGATGGATATTTCATTTACCTAGGTAATCCATCAAAATGTACTTGGGATTGTGGTTACCTTTCTTTTTCAGTATCATTGTTTTCTCCAGAGAGAAAAAAAAGCTGCTTCTGTCCTTAGATGGTTCCAGATCATTCCATTAGCTGACTACTGCAACTGTCAACAGAATTTCTGTCTTAAAATGTTTTCTTTGCTTTAGTCTATAAATGAAATTGAGGGCATCTCTGAAATGTCACTGCCGTGTCTTGTGTGATGTGTATGTCAGATTACACTTCGCAATGTGATCTGAAAATTGTCAGGAAACCTGAAAGCGTGCTTTCGTGTGATATTAGTTCATTCAGATCAATTGTTACTGCTGCCAATACTTGATTTTTATATACTGCTTAGATACCTGTAGAAGACAACAGCTTCATAGAGCAGGGTTAATACCCTTATCCCCATTTTAAGATGGGAACAGCAGTGTAGAGGAGAAAAGTTTATTGTCCACAGTCATTCAAAGAATCAGTAGCAGAGCTAGGGTTAGAATCTGTATCTTTTTTAAGCACTTAACTTATTGATGGGTTCTTAAAAGTAGTGTGGTATTGGGAGGGGAGACCACATTTTGGATTAAATATGACTGATATTTTCTTTTTAATAAGAACATTGCGTAACCTATGAAAAATTTTGTCTCCATATGTGGAATTGTCTCTATCCAGATTTTTATTATCCCTGCTAAAGAAAATAGATTGCTTTCTGCCATTGTCTGTTTAGCCAGCTGTAAGCCCTATTGGACAGATTGCATGGTATCCTAATTAATGATACAGGCCATGGGTGATTAGCCAAGTGTGTAATGAGGTCCATACCTTCCAGTGTATTATAGAAATGCCGTTGATCAATATAACCACACAGTCTGTAGTGTCTTATGCAGAGTAAATTTAGACTAGTGGGAGAAAGTGGTGTAGCCCCAGAAGAGCTGCTACACACACAGCAGCAGTGCCTATTTTTAGAGGAGGCTTAAATTTAATCTAAGGATTTGAAGGTTTGGTGGTTGTTTTTCTTTCTTGATATTTGTCTTACTGTAATTATGGACATCTCCCTACCCCCATTTTTCTTGCAGAATAGGTCCAAAAGGCTTAATATGCATGTGATATTTCTGAGATTGTATTTCTACATGTGCTTAAAAAAGTGTTTCTTTTGTATCGCAGCATCCAAGGGCAGGAGGCAGCTTGATGAATTCTGACAAACAGCATGCTGTTTCATCAAATGTTACTAGATCAAGCTGTCAGATGTCAAAGACTGTACATGCTACTTTTATAGCTGGATATAATTTTTTTTTAATATAAAATCAGCACTGGTTAAATGCTTTCCTTTTCAGAGAATGATGAAAAATACATAACATGTTTATGACTTTCATTTCACATTCTTAATGCACTATTTCTGCTATAGGAATGTTTGGCTTTTTTCATACTGTCCGCTGAACAAGATTCATCATCACTGTTTTGAGGCTGTATAAATTCAGATTGTAGAGCAGAATTGGTTCATAATTATTTTTTTTCATGAGTTTTTACTAGAGGAATAACATGAGGTAGTTCATTAGCTTATTATTACTACTCTATTAAAATTTCTGTAAATATCTCTTTCTAATTTATAGGTAGTAGCTCAATACCAAATTTCTTTCGCATCATGAAACGGCAGTTTACTGAAACAGAGTGGGGTATAATCAACTCTATGGGTAATGAATGGATGCAGCTGGATATGTTTTATCGACACTGGGTAATACTTTCTTTTCCTATTTATAGACTGCACTGCTATAATCTGCACATTCTCTTTTGATATATTTATTTATTGCTTTCATTATAGTAAAATTATATACTTTTTATAGTAGAGGTAATATTTTAATGGATTTTATATTTTAGTGGGGTTTTTTCATGTCAGAATAACTTTAGAACCATGGTAGAGCTCACATTTCTAGAAGGATTTCTAACTAGTTTTAAATGTGTACCCAGAACAAGGTAAAGTGTCCAGATCTGTATTTGCCCCTTAGGAATTCTGGTTGCATGTTCATTGTAATGCAGCAAGTTAGGTGAGGTATTAACAATGCTTTATAATTACATCACTCTACCCTCACATTTCCAGTAGTACAAGTCTTAAATTTATTTGGTCTACAGTGTCTGCTCAAAAGTAATATTTATAGAACAGTTTGAAAACAACTAGTATGAATAAAATATATTTACTCTGTGTTTTAGGCCTTAAAGGAAAGCTTCTTAAAGGCTATTGGAGTTGGAATTGGCTTTAACTTGCAAAGAATTGAATTTCATGTTTCCCCGTTGCAACTGGAAATAGGGAAGGTGTATAAGGAGACAAAAATGCTTCTGGACGGAGATAAAGAAGAAGAGTGGACGTTTGAGGTAAGAAATATTCAATTATTTTTTTTCAATAATGATAAGCAATCACAACACCCTGTGGTTGTGTTACACATCTGATTTTTTGCTTTTGAATTGCAGTTTCACACGTTTATTCTGTATAACCACACTGAACATACATCATGCTAAACTTAGGATATAAATTTGCAACAGTTTAGAGTATTTTTGATGATCACAAAAAAAACCCTGAGATATATTCATTTTAATGGATTTTTATTTTCTCTGTTCCTGGACTTACATTTCTTCCACTGTCTGGTACTCATCTCAGGGCGTGCAGGAAGCTCACTGAAACATATTCGTAGAATCATAGAATGGTTAGCATTGGAAGGGACCTTAAAGATCATCAAGTTCCAACCCCCCTGCCATGTGCAGGGACACCTCTCACTAGAGCAGGTTGCTCAAAGCCTATTCAGACCAGACTTCTGAGCAGTGTCTAACATTTTAAGGTTTTTTCATCAGTTGGTCTAGAGTGGGACTAGTGATTAGCTCCCTTAGTTAGTTTTTATGTTAAATGTTTGAAATGGCAAAGAGGTCTTCATCTCCTTTGAGTTTCTTTCTTCTTGTCCATACAAGCTGGTAGGCAAATGTGCTTTTGTGGGTTTGAAGTTACAGTGTGCTGATGGGCTGCTGTCTGTGGAAATGGAGAGATGCAAAAATCTTGCCGTTGCTTAATTGGAACATTAGTTTGGGCTCATCTTCTACATCAATGTTGAGTTTTATATATACATCTGTCTATCTGTCTATCTGTCTATCTGTCTGTCTATCTATCTATCTATTTATTTATTTATTTACTTTATTTATCTGTAAGCAAATACATTACTTCCAGAGTATGAATTTCAAACTGAGATTACCTGGGTCTGTTTTGAAACATATTTGGTAATTGTTGGTATGCAACTGTAATGGAGTCTTTCACCCTCATTAAGAGAAGTGAATCCTGGGATAAATAAGTATGAAAACTTTTACTTCTGAGACTGGCTAATCCAGCTGGATTCACACAGCAATCAGTTCTGCTGGCTAGAGTTTTCTCATAAGCTGTCTGTTGTTGAGTGAATCCAGAATGATTTGAATCCCAGACACATCATTCTTCCAAACCTTTGAAATGAGTTCATTATAAGTCTCAGGGTGCCTGTAGCTTCCATGGCTCTAGTAATGCTTTGATTCTGTACAGAGAAAAACAGATTTTGATCCATTATATGTTTTCTGGTTCATAGAGAGGAATCTTAAAAAAACATACTTTCTGCCTCAGAGGAACTCTCTATGATTGTCATCTTTCTCTATTTGTTTAATCCTCTATTTCAATTTAAGAAGTTGAATTTATTTTATAAACTAGTATAGCAATATCTCCAGATGAAAAGAAGAAAACTGATGTCCTGGTTTTTATTATTTCATTATGTTTATTTAACTCCATACCTTAAGGGTTTTGCTGGCTGATAGTAGGAGCCAAGAAAGATCTTTTCCCCTTCTTTAATTGGTTTGGATTTACATTTCTCTGAAGCAGCAAAGATAAGATAGAGGGCATAGTTTGTTATCATGTTTTGTAAGATACTGAAAACTCTTTTGTGACCACAGGAGGTACATGAAGTAAACGGATGGAACCTACTTACGTTGTCCATTGGACAGGGTCTCTGCAGTAGAACAGTCCCTTTTTCTAAATAGTTGCTGCCTGTTAAATGGAGTTTTGAGCTGACAAAATATACTTTTATTAACAATATGTAAAAGACCTGATCTATAAGTTCACTTCACAAAAAAAAAAGTTCTGTGCATTTAGCTTAAAGCTGTAACATGGTTGTTTGCAGACTTCTGACTGCAGATGTAGGCCACTGCTGAATGTGCTGTGCCCTCTGTTCTGATCAGTCTTTAACCTCTTGGATATGCAAAAAACAAAAAAGGTGGGGAAATAAAGTGATTAAGAGCTGGATGTAGTCAGTTTTCCATCTATGCAAACACAAAACACTGCCACCTTAGAACTATATAAATTGTTTAGCAACACTTGATCAAACATCTAATTTTCATAGTATTTTTTTTATTTTTGAGGAAGTTATAGAAATGTGCATGATGTGTACTAATGGTTAGATTTCATCAAACAGAGGTTAGCATTCTTTATGCTTGACTTATTTTCAGTCTTGTACCCTAGTAAAGGAACGAAAAACCTAGTAAAGTACTTCATAGTAAGTACACCTATAGCTGTTACAGTCATGTGAAATACCAAGTACACTGCAGGTTTGTTAGTGTTTCTTGTGTGCATTAAATATTTCTCCTAATCTAGACAGAATTAAAATAGTCATTTTCTTACTAGCGTTTTGCAGAAAGGTAGGACAACACGAGCCTGATGTTTTATTTTTAAGTAGGTGAGGAATACAAAGTTCACTGCTAAATCTGTCAAATAGGCACAGTTTTGGTGCTGAAGAGGGCAGAGTAAAGCCACAGTTCTACTCCTACACCAGCACCTATTTGCCAAGACACCCACATCTTTGCTACTGAGGTCTCCCAGCCTTACAGTTGTACTGCTGCTACATATGACTAGAGCAGCTGCTGTCTTGGCTAAGCTGGGTTGAGCAGATCTGAGTTGAGCATCTTGGCAGAATTATATTTATTTTTTTTATGTACTGGGCTGTTTGGGAATCACAGAAATGGTATTTTTGCAGTTGAAATCTTGGAAGTCCTTTATAGTTGATAAACTGTAGAGAAGCCTAATGCAGAATGACAGTATTGTTTTAAAAGACATTTTACTTAGATTAAAAGAGGAAAAAAAAGGCAACCAACAACCTGTCTGAGGAAATAGGACATCATGATACTTTCTTTATATTATAATATAGTGCAATTAGACTATTTCTCAAAGAAGGGGAAACTGGAGGCCTAGTAGTACCTCCCAGGAAAATACATAGGCTACTAGCTGATTTTCAGATTAATGGTGATATCTAAAGTGTTTAATTTTCTAGGTAAAATTCTTGCTATTCTTGACTTCTGTTTTAGAAAGATTGTGCAGAAATCATGTGAAAATTTTTGGATAAAGTAGAAAGGAAAACATGATTTCCCCTGCCTGTGTGTGTATGTGTGTGTATATTCAAAAAAGCAAACAGGGTTATGACTTGACTATAGAATAAACATTATTAAGAAACAGTATATAAAAGTGAGTTTTGTTCAGGATGAATTCTTAGCCTTTCTAGAGGAGAACACTTTTAAAAAACCCTATTAAATAGATAAAATATATAACTAAATATAAAGCTATATATCTGGAAACTTCTTTGAGGAAAATTGATTTGTATTTACAGAGAGTAGTGCTCGGACTGCCATGTCAGAAATCTAAAGTTGTGATTTTACATGCTGTCTGAAGCCGAGAGTGAGAGTCATTGCTCTAAGTTTACACTTACATTGTTGCTTTACAGAATACCTCCTAGAAGTTCACAGTTTATCTCATTGGAAAACAGATAGCTAAGATGGGTTATATGGGTTGTGACTTAGAAGGGACCAGGAAAGGAATGCTACAGTCACAAACTTGAATATAAATGTCTGCAAATGGGTGAGATGACAGTGACTATAGTAACCATTTCAGCCCTGCTAACTTTGTAATATATCTGTATCCTTTAGCTCTCCAACAAAACTGCTAAAAAGGACTATTGCTTTTTGAAAGTCATTCTTTTAAATTATTCTAAATTATGTTCTGCTGTTGTTCTGAACCATATTCTAAACATTTATATAGACATTGCTGGAAACAGAGTAAAGAAAATGCATATACATTGCCATTTTTCATCTTTACTAGGAAACCCGGTTAGATGACCATCATCACATTGCTGTGGCTCTTGGGAAGCAGGAGAGATTTGGACAGAAGCATTCCAATGTAAGAAATTATGAAATGTTTTCAGTTGTTGGTAACCAATGACGTGTACGTGAACTTAGTCTGATGCTGTAGCTAGAAGTGTGTTACGTCAAATGTAGGGCCAAGGAGAAAGCTTATCCTAAGCATGGTATTAACCAGATTGTTATTGAACTGCTATCTCTAGCTCTGTTGTGCCTGTTGCACGAAAGGGCTGGGAGGGTGAAATGGTTTCAGAAGATGGCAATGTGTAATGTCAAATCTGGAATGTATGTGTTATGGCGTTCAGTGTGTTCATTCAAGAGAAGATTAGGGGATTTTTGTCACAGTCTGCTAACACTTGTATGGGAAAGATGGTTTTCACAGAGGGAAATGGAGACAGGGAACCAATCTGGACTGTTAAACTAGTACAGCACCTCACCAAGCTGATTTTAATGGGGGACTGTCAGTGCATGTGTCCCAGTGTAGATCCATCTCTCAAACACCATTATGACAGGATAACCCTCAAGACAAGCAACAACCAACAGATGGGAAGAACAGCAGTGTTAGTCTTCATTCCATGTGGTCTCTTTATTGAGAGAAGCAACAAAGCTGTTTAAAAGCTTTTCAGGATTTTCTGTGCAATTTAACAAAGACTTTTGTCATGAAAATAGCAATAAAAGTCAAATTTGAGGCAGACTGGTGAGTTATAGCCAAAATACACAGACAGTCAACAAGGGGAAGTGTGACAAATTGCCAGGTTTGTCTGTGATGTTTTAGTTGTTCACAAGAAAATGGGTTAGTTGTTTTCTGTTATGCAGATACAAAGATTGTGCCAGGAACTAGAAAAACAATAATTGGTATATGTATGGATAAAAGGGTGAAAGTGTTCATGCACATGTCTTACCATGATTGTAAAATCTGTGCCTTTGTTCATGGATTAACACGGAGGGGCTGGCCTTTTAACTAGTATTGGTTAGATTAAAAAAAAAAAGAGGTATAAACTACCTTTGAGGATTTACTGTAGTAAATCAGTGCTCAAATATATCACTGTCACACACCTTAGAATTATCATAGAAAGAATAGGCATGGTATCGAGTTATGATAAAAAGTCTTTGAATCAAGGGAAGTCTCAGAGACATACTTGTCCACTGTCTAAATTTGTGATGACCTAAATTTCATTAGCTCAATTCACTGAGAAAAGGTCATTTTAAATAGGACAAGTGAGCGTTCTGTAACTCCCCAGTATGGAAATGAAATGAAAATTTCTGTATTATTCCATTGTGGCTTTTCAGGACTCCTAACAGGAATGTGGAGGAAATGAAAGTGGCTGTCTTTTTTTCTAACAGAACTGTAAAAAAGGATTTAATGTATTGCCAGATGTGTTGAGAGGAAAGCTGTTCTTCACGTCAGTTTAAAAGAATTGAGCATGTAGACATTATGCAGTTGCTTCAGTGTTGAGATTGAGGGGTACAGACTCTTTAGGAAGGACAGGCAGGAAAAATGAGGAGTTGCCCTTTGTGTAAGCAGCTGGAGTGAGTGGAACTCTGCCTGGGGGTGCATGAGGAACAAACTGAGAGTTTATTAGTTAGGTTTAAGAAGAGGACCGGTCAAGGTGATGCTAAGGTGGGTGTCTGCTACCTGCCACCTGACCAGAAAGGACAAGTAGATGAGGCTCTACAGGCAGATCAAAGCAGCTTCCTGCGCACAGGCCCTGATTCTCATGGGGGACTTCAACCACCCCGATATCTGCTGGAGGGACACAGCAGGACCTAAGCAATCTAAGAGGCTCCTGGAGTCCATTGACGACAACTTCCAAGTGATAGAGGACCCAACAAGGAAAAGTGACTAACCTGATAGCCTTCTATAGATGAGGGGAGGGCAGTGGATGTTGTCTACCTTGACTTCAGCAAGGCTTTTGACAGTCTCCCACGGCATCCTCATAGGTAAGCTTAGGAAGTATGGGTTAGATAAATGAACAGTGAGGTGGATTGAAACAGCTTCTGTAAGTGCAAGAAGCCAAAGGGAAGAGTAGGGAAAATGTGGACCCATTGCTTGATGAGGCAGAGGCCCTGAGTATGCAGGACACAGTACTGAGTGTCACCTTTGCCTCAGTCTTTATTAGCAAGACTGACCTTCAAGAATCCCAGATCCCAGAGATGAGAAGGAAAGGAGCAAGGGAGATGTACCCTTGGTAGAAGAGGGTCAGGTCAGGGAAATACTTAAGCAAACTGGACATATGTAGGTCCATGAGCCCTTATGGGATGCAGCTGGCATGTGTCATTGTGAGGCCACTCTCTGTAATCTTTGTTTGATCGTGGTGACTGGGAGAAGTGTCCAAAGACTGGAGGAAAGTAAATGTCACTGTACCTTCAAGGAGGACCCAGGGGATTACAGGTGTATCAGCCTCAACTCAGTCTCTGGAAAGGTGGTAGAGGAGTTGATTCTGAAAACAATTTCCAGGCACATGAAGAACAAAGAAACTATCAGGACTAGTCAGTGTAGCTTTACCAAGAGAAAGTCATGCTTGACCAACTTGGTAAACTTCTACAATGAAATAACTGGCCTGGTAGATGAGGAATGAGCAGTGGATGTTGTCCACATGGACTTCAGTACCTTCTACCTCTGTCACCGTCTCTCATAAGATCCTCCTAGAGAAAATGTTGATGTGTGTACCAGATAAGCAGACAGTGAGGTGCACTGAAAACTGTCTGAATGGTTCAACCCAGACGGTGGTAAACAGTGGCACGAAGGCCAGTAACTAGCAATGTATCCAAGGGTCAAAACTGAGTCCAGTCCTGCTTAACATCTTCATTTTTTTCATTTTTTTTCTTCCTTTTTTCTGGACTTCATTGCTCATTCTGTGATATTTACAGCATTCTGCATCCCTTATTCTATTCTTTCTAAACTGAGTTTCCAAGGAAAACTTGCTTTTCCTGTGTGGCCTGTTACATGCTTCTGTTAGTTACTGTATAACCTAAATTGGGGACAGTGACATTGGCCTCAACTGGAATATTTTCTTTCTTCTTCAGTAAATAATGTGTAGTTTAAACATCACAGGGAATTTTGCAGGAGGAAAACCGAGATTTATTGATTTATCTAATACTAATGTGTATTTTTCTTAGGTATCTTCCATGGAGCCTGACCAACCACAGTTTACATTATTGACTTTTGAAGATTTAGTTGCGTCTGGTATTCCAGTTGCACCTGAGGATTCTGCATATTGGGATAATTTTTGTTCTAAGCAGGAGAGTCCAGTGCAACAGAATTCACGTTCAAGATAAGATCACTTGTAAAGAAAAAAAAGAAAATTGTCAGTTTTTATGCTGGAGTGTGGGCAGAAGTGTACATGTGTAAACGAAACATGTTTTTCCTTATTTAAACTAAGAGTCTGTTTTTCACCTTTTTAAAATTGACATTCTTTATCAATACCTTAGGGGAAATGCATGTTTCCTCGCCGAAGAAATTCTGAGTGAAAAGTCTAAGCTGACCACATGGTTTTTTTTTGCTTTTTACACCTTGATAATTACACATACAGGGAGCAGAGTTACAATAATGTTGTTGATTAGTCAACAAGATTTTAATATATAGAAATGGGTTTCTATACTTCATTTATGCTGAAGATTAAATTATGATGCTGCCTTTTTCTTTACAGAACTAGTGGTTTTATTCTCAGATGGATGAATAAGGCCAGAATTGGTACAAATCCTTTTTCTGTTACTATATGGTGGAAGTGTTTGTATAACGCTTTGTAATTGTGTAACAGCAGGCTGAAGAAATCTGAATCTTAGTAGTCTTGAAACTGTATTTGTTCAAAACTTCTTTGAAGCAGGGAATTGACTAAGAAGTATTTCATATAATTTTGATTTACAATCTTTGTTAATTGAATTTTCCTCTGTGTGACTAAGGAGTTGATTTTTAACAGTTGTTTTTGTGTTTTTTAACAGTCTTTTTTATTTTTCCCCTCAGCAATAGATATGAGCCAAACAGCAGTTGAGTTTTCCTAGATTTGCATTTACATCTGTACTGTCCTAGACACTAAGTCATGGGGAAGAAGGGAGGAAACATCAAAATAAAACTACTTTTTCCCGAATAGTCTCATAAAATCTGAAGACAAAATATTTTCTTGTCTTACAGTGAATTAAAATTTCTGGAGAAAATCCATAGGTTTTGAGTGTACCTTTAGAGCATTTCCTATTCTTTTTGAAAAAAAACCCTGTTTTGTGCCATTATCTCTCCTTTTTTAGAAGTCATAGGTAAATTATGGTCCACCTAAACATAAAAAAAACATACTGAACAGGATAAATAATTCTGAACAGAATTATTTTCACAACTAAAAAGACTTAATTTCTATCCTACAGTTGTACGTATCTTTTCAGTGAATTCAAGTTTGTGTACTACTTGGCTGCACCCTGTGTTCTGACTAAAGGAAAATTCCTTGTAGTGTAACCATTGAAGACATGCCTTATTACAGAAATAAAGAAAAGGATATGGGTTTTATAATATTATACAAGCTTTTGGAGTTTTGCTGTTGATAATTCTGAATTTTAATATGCTGTTAATCTTTCCTACTTCTACCAGTTCTGATGAATGTTTTTGTTGCCATTCAAATGACTCTCTCATCTTGCATGCTAATCATAGGTTTTGGTGTTTGCTTTTCTTCTCTTGACTGCAAATCAGGGAAGCAGTGACTCTTCTCATCAGAAGCCACAGGGGTTAAATTAGATGTTCAGTAACTTCAAATCTGAAGTTAACAGAAATGTAGAATGATTTATATACAAGTTTTAAGTGAAGTATCCCAGATTGGTTTTTTACATTAAACACAACTTGCAATACATAATTGGCACTCCATGGATGCCAGAGAAGTCTATTCAGTGGATATGTCACAGTGTCATTTACTGGGATAGGATATTTTTAACTGACTTAGTTGAGTCCGTCTTATTCTGTTCTACCTGAAGTGTACTATAATTACAGATGGGCGAGCACGTGAAGGTACTTAAGAGCAGAGATAACTAGAAGAGCTGCCAGCTGAAAGAACGGACTTACTCTGCTACAATAATTTGAAGTCTGCTGAATAAGGAGACCTCTTCAGAGTATGAGGGGCTGGGAGTTACTGAGTTCCATGGCTGGCTGGCTGGCAACTGGTCTGGTATATACCAATGCTCACCAGTCACCGAAGACTCCATCAGTTGCAGCTGTACCCACCGTTTTAAATTGCCAACCTTTTTGCTGGGAAAATGAAATGAACTGCAGATATGATGTGAGGTGAATAAAGAATTTTCCGATCCAGATTTCCAGAGGTAAAGGAGTTCATTTCATATTAGAGATTATTTATTTTTGCCTGGTGGCAGTGTCTCAAAACAGATTTTTTTCTTTCATTGGAAAGAGTTTAAAAAGTATTAATGAAATTATTTATAATATTGTGCTTGTATGTAAGTAGAGGACAAACCAATTTTGTTAAATTAGAAAATCACACTTGGTTTGCTTGCCAGGAATATGATAATTTTCAGGACTGTATCTAATTAGAAAGGTTAGAAAAACAAAGGAATTTGTTTTGATTAGCTTTCCATGAAAGAAAACCATCATTCCTAATGTTCAGACAGAATATTCTAGAAGATCGCAGGCCCTCACATTGTGAATTTTTCCATGTCCTTGATTTACACTGAGCTATTTGAAATATAAGATTAATCTGTTTTTTATTTTTTTTTTAACCTTGGGTATCAATAAGGTTAGGTGATGACAGTGCCTTGTGAAGAGCCACTTGAGTCAGGTTGTTTAGTGTCAGCACAAATAGAATTTTTACACTTGCTTTTACCACTGGGAAAGAGCAGCTGTATGCTTATGCAATTATCAGCTAAAAGCATGCTCCTAGAAGGCGAGCAGGACATTCTGACTCTTTATGAATGTGAATGATCCTTCTTAATGACATTGGAATTTTTTGGGGGCATCTGTATGCTGTAGAGGCATATTGAAATAAATATTGCTGGCACGTACAGATGAGTTCATGTGGTCTCACAGCTCTAAGAGTTCTTTCTTATTTCACCATCACACTTTCCCTTATATAAAAAATAGGTCCCTGTATCACATGTGCAATAACACTGTCTTCCGTGCATTTCCTCAGAATACAGTTGTAATGTCCGTAGAGTGTCTGCCATCTTTAGAAATATTGGTCCAGCACAGCTCCAGCTTCCCTCCCTAGTTCAGGTTGTTGGCCCTGCCCAGTGTAGGCGAGCTCACCTTTGCTGGTCTCCCATCATTCTTCTATCTGCAGGAAATTTCCCAGTTATTTCTAGAAGCCCTCTGGCCTTTGGGTACCTTCTCCAGAACTCCATTCTTTTGTTTCCGACATACTGCCCTACTCATGTCCGTACCACGTACCTGGATCCTAAAGGGTAAGAAGCTGCAGAGCACAGGATCTGCACCACAGGAGCCTTTCTCAGCAGGGACTGTGGCCAGGTAGTCATTTTCCTTGTGGAATAGGATGGACCAGCCTACCTGTGTCTCACAGGACGGATTTAGATTTTAGATCAGATCTGCTGCCCTAGACTGCAGATCAACCCAGTGTATCTGAAGAGTAGCTATTAACAGTCCTAAAAATAAAAATGTTTTGGTCTTCAGTGAACAGATTGGGAAAAGTGAGTAAATGTGGTTTAGTTTCGACATCTTATCATGTTTAAACCTTTGTGTATCTTGCATGAAAATTATTAAACTGGATTAGGAACTTCAGGAGATAGAGCTGTTCAAGACAATTTGCAACTGTCTCACAAGAGACTGGTGCCATATGGTGTGAAAATCTGTATCTTCGAAAAGTGGATCGTATGAGTTCACTCTTAGCCTTTCACAAAGTCTATGAGCCTGTGCAAGATGTATTTTGTTACTGTATTACTATATCAAATGCACTGATGTTAATCAAATGTGTGTACTTCATGTTCCTCCAGAATACGGGTATTTTGAATTGCTCTACACTGTATAGAAAGCATAGGCATGAAATTAAGTTCTGAATTCTTCTCAAGAGAGGCAGCATTTAACAAATTTTTTTACAAATAGTCTCCTATAGTCTGTTATTTTCTGGTGCTGCACATACAGATTTTTATGGCCAGGTACTGTGTGCGACTTGTTTCTGCTAAGATTGAGATCAATTTCTTTATTGAAATAAAAAGTGGGTTATTTTGTGTTTGTGTTCTGATTTTGTGTTGCCTATTTATAGTTCTACCTTTCTGAGTTACTTTTTTTTTTTTTAATCTCAATGTTATTTAGAATCAGACATAGGTGGGATTGCTGAAATACTCACCTAACACTCCTTTATTTCTAAAACAGTTTATGGGAACACAAAACCATGTGGTCCTAGTGACACCTTTTAGATGAATGCATGAAGCAAAGCTCTGGACGAGCAGTGTACTCTGGCATCCTTGTAAGAGTAGGTGTGTCCAACCCTTTCTTGAGGACCACTCACTGATTTCTTCCTGCAGATTTAATTTAAATTAATTTAATAATGTCCAACCCTAGTTTTTTTGATGTATCTATGACCTAATATTGGTGTTTTCTACTTTAGGGTGAATGTCTTGTCGTTTGGCCTAAATTGCACTAGTGTGAGGTTTAATGCTTGTAGGGAGATAAGTATTTTCAAATTCAAAGATGCTGTGTTGCACAGTGGTACTTGAGCATGTAAGGAAATTTCTCAAAATTCTTTTTTTGAAACTCTGTTGTAGAACACAAAGGTTCTTCGTGTTGTAGTAGGAGCTTATTTGCACAGAAAGAGCACTTCTGTTTGCACGAGGGTTTTCTTTAAAACCTCTGAAAACTTGGTTTGTATTTATAAGTGATGTTAACAGTAAGAAAATGGGTCTTTCATTTGAAATGCATCTTTGATCCTCCAACACTTAGAGGTACTTAAACACTTTTATTTCACAAAGCAGTAAAGAAGCACTGTCATATAGCAAGGTGATAGAGAAGCTGCCCAGTGGCTGTTTTATAAAGAAGTGTTTTTCATACTGCAAATAGAAAAGTATCTGTAATTATTGTATATAATCTGTTAGGTAATAATTTTCTTCACTACTAACAATGGAATAATTTAATACGTTTTAATATATTATAAAGCTGCCTTTTTATGTTTGTAGTGGCTGTCAGCCCAATAAGAGAAAGAATAGTTTGGGGAGTGGTGGGTGTAGATATTGGTCACATCCAACTCAATCTAGGAGTAAGTAATAAAGTTTTGATCTTCAAACTGAACTGGGTGGGAGCTTCTGATGAATATTAGCCAGTGACTGTTGCAAAACACATGAGCAAATCTTGGCAACAGTATATAAAACTCCAAACGTTTCACTCCTTGGCAAAGGTCTTATTCAAGTGCCACTTTCAGACTTCGATTTCTTGTTTCCTGGCTGCTGGGAATCTTACTGGGTGGTAACCCTGCCTGTTTCAGCCTATAACTCAATGACCAAATTCGTTTCTGAAAAGGGAATATATTTTCCTTATGCTGAGGAGAATTCTGAAGGAGTTTCTACCTTCTAATCCTAAAGTTGTAATCCTATAAATAAAGATTTTTAAGTCATTGGTTTGCAGATATGTTCAAGGCCGGTTCAGTATCTACCAAACTGCCATGAAAAATCCGTAAGTCCTGCTGAAGGCAAGGATTTTGTTGGGTTTTTTTGTAAATGTCAAGCTTATGAGTGCTGTGTTTTGAGTCTTAAACTTGATTTGCCAGACTGCTTGTCAGATATGTCCTAGGGACTTAGGGGTGCCTGATGAACATCCCAAGCAGGCCTGGGGTAACAAGCTAACACCCAGATTCCCAGCATAAGTGAGATGCAATTCCAGACATACATGCAGTACCAGAACTTGGAAGGACAGATGGAGCTTTGGTAAATGGTAGCGTTCATATGAATGCCAAAGCCCTAAAGGGATTGGGTGGGATATTTTTCTTCACATTGGTATTTTTTGGTTTTGATAGTTTGTTTTCTCACTTTTATTTATTATGGTAATGACCAAATCCATTCAGGCATTTACATCTAGTCAGATATTCCACAAGGGCACTGAGGTTTTGATTGTGTTAGGATTTGAAGACTTGGGTCAGTATGATTGCTTCTAGTAAATTCGCTTTTTTTTTTGTAAAGCACCTGATTAAGCTGGTGTATCAATTCTATCCTGTTTCAGCATGTGTTGGGATGCCTTCTGCTGTGCCTTCGGTGCCACAGGACATCTGACCCATCTGCCTGAGGTCCCTTTTGCTGCAACAGCTTTTAGTGGGCTAGTCCCAGCATGCTGAAGATTCCTGCTGGCAAGTTGTTGTCTCTGAGCTGACAAGGAAATGTTTTGGTATCATTACCAAAAAGTGGTGTGATGTTTCCCTAGTAAGTCAATGGAAAGTATGAGTAAACGGATTATATGTTAAGACCTTACTCTTGTACTGCGAGTAACAAAGGGGCATAAATGTAAGAGACAAGTTGAAAATATATTACTAGCTTTTAACTCACAAAGAGAATTTGTTAGTTCTGCTTTGCTCTAAGGTCTCAAAGCAGCTGAAATTATTTGAATCCTTTTATTTGAATTCTATTTTTTTTCCCCTCAAGGTTAAATAGTCATATCCATATTACACACTTTCAAAGTTCCTGTTAAGATTTCCCAGCTATCTAGTGAGTTTCTCTTGTCACAGTAGTTTAATGTTTCCAGCCTCTTTCAGTGATCTAAGAAATTGCTTTCCTTTAATCTTAAAGTTCACTGAAGTAGCCAGTCACATACACTTTATCCACAGGAATCTCTGACTGGAGGCAGAAAGCCAGAGACCAGACTGCTCCTGAATTCACCTACAGGCCAGCCACTGGCCCGTTCTCCTGCTCAACCATGCCCTGGGCATCTGGGATCCTCTGTGCCTGTGGAAACTGTTTGCTGCCCAGGGAGGACGTGTTTGTAGCCCCTTCCATTGATACAACAGTGCTAAGGGGTAGCAAAGGCTGGAGTTGGGCAGTGCATCCCGGGTGTTCTCGTGAAAATACACCAGCAGAAGCAAAGAGCTTGACAGAGTGCAGCACTTCGTCCAACAACCAGTGGTTGGTTGTCCAATGTCACCCTGCTTTGGTCAGAGGAGGAGAGTCCATGCAGGCTGCTGCTGTAATGGCTCCTAAGCTGCCTCGTTATTTCTTGAATTAACTCAATGGCATTGACGTTACTACTTGACATCACTAAATATTAAACTTTCAGTTGTATGACTGATAATTATTTTTAACTTATTTTTCCAGTGTTGAAGCTAATGCTTATTAATTTCAATTTTTGTCATAATATCAGTGTGCTGCTTGATTTGACTTTAAGGCATCATAGATGACAGTTTTAATACCCAGTGCAGAAGGGACTGCAGTGTTTTGGAAGTGCAAAAAGACTAACAAAAATATAAATGATCTTTATATTTTCTGTATGGTTTTATTTATCATTGCACGATACATATTGTACGCTGTATATGTGATGTATTAACAATGTTGTATATTATCATTCTATAAGAATTTTATACAGTTATTACATATATACTTATACACGCAGACTTACATATATATGTATACACACACACTGTATAGAGTACCTTATTTTTGAGTTAGGGATACACCAATGTTTTCCTCTGCAGTTTCTATAGGGGTAAGTACCTATGTGTGAAAAATGCTTTCACTGTTTTTCACCGTAAGTAGTGTTTGCTATATTTAAACTACTACCTATTAAAATTACTTTGAGTTTGCATTTTAAACAGTGCACAGGCAAAAATCTGAAAATGCCACCTTGGAAATATTTTCTCCTTTGAAGTGAATATCCCGTATTTTCTCAGCTTCAGCGGCGTAGTTTTCTATAATTTATCACTGCTGCCATCAGGTGAGGGGGTTCTCAGCCCGTGTAACAGCTGGTTGTACAATGTGCTCCTCCTCATCGTTGTGGAGAGCTTTTGTGAGCTGCTTATTCACTGAGGTCACTGGTCTCTTTGAAAGAGAAATGGAATTTTCCTGTGTGTTTGGGTTCAAACACTGTCTCCTGAATAGAGTAATATTCTCAGCAAGCAGTGTTTACTACCTAGATCAATGCATTTTGTTAATCTTTTGACAGTTATGTGCTTTACAATTAATTAGCTACCTGTACAACATTAGGAAAATGCATTGAATTAATTTTGTATAGTAAAATTGTGTGTGGGCAAAGGTGGTGCTTCAGTTGTGTGCTTGCTTATTACCATAATTAAAATCCTCATGTGAGTGAAAACAGCGTATAGTGAGGAGATTGGTCTTTCTAATATCATTGTTTCTGCCTAATTGTTTGTTGTGGTCTTCAGATTGTTGATAATTTAGAATGTTTTTCCTAAAGTGCAGTAGGATATTTATTTGCATTTAAACTGAGGCAGTCAGGCGGCTCCTACTTGCAGAAATCGTTATTATCTCTCAGTCACCTTTCAGAAAAAAAGGAGAGAATAGAAAACTGCTCATTGCAGGGAAAGCACGTTGGTTTCAATTGACTTGGGTAAAGTCAGATATGCTGGCTGTAATGCTATGGAACATTGGTCATGTAAATGCCTTTAAGTAATCAGAAAATAAGTTTATCTTCTGAGATGAGTCTTCAGTTCAAAGATGGAAAAAAGTAATGTCAAATGAAGGCAATAACTTGTCCCAGAGTAAAGGGCTGCTCAAATAGTGGAGAAACCTTGTATGTGCCAGGAATTTTAAAATATATCTGATTTATTTATGAAAGTCGATTTGGGGACTTCTGAAACAATGTGATAGAATGATTATGGATTTTTGTTTGTTGGCGTAGCAGCAGTTTTAGCACAGCATTGATTGGGCTGTTGAGTTTGTATAAACGGGCTTTTAAAAGGGAAATAAAAATGCAGTTGCATTACAATTTAAATGTGTTAGTGCAAATATATCTATTTCAGCCACACAATGGGTTTTAACTCAATTGTTAGCAGGTTACAGTCAGTTCATCACTGGCAGATGTATCAAAGAGTTGCTACAGATATGTAGCATACATACACACATGTATATATATATCTGCATTTTGAATATATCTATGATGCATAATCAACTTTAAAATAAGTAATAACTAACCCCATCTTTATTAGCACAGTAAGTAGGAAATGTAAAAACAGCTTCAAGAGTGAGTAATACAAATGGTGCAAATGCATTTGGCTTATGCAAGAGATAATTTAGGGTCTGGCAGTGGGGAAATTAAAAACAGTGCCTTGAACAGATAGGAGAAGGAGCAGATTAAGACTTTTTAAATTTTTTTAATCTGTTGGAAGCTCTTATTAAAAATGCATGCGTTAAAAATGTGAAAAGGAATTAATATAGTTGAATATATACAGGGTTTTTTCTGTTTCATTTAGTGATTGGTACTTTGTATGAGGGAAGTTAACAACAGAAACCCAAGAAACAAGACTACATTTAATTATTTTGCTTTAGCCCATAGGTCTGAAGGGCTTTTCAGTTCAGCCACTGGAGATCCTAGTGGACAAGCTGACCATGAGCCAGCACTGTGTCCTTATTGCCAAGGAGGCCAATGGTCTCCTGGCTTGCATTAAAAAGTGTGGCCAGCAGGTTGAGGGAGGTTATCCTCGCTTTCTACTCTGCCCTGGTGAGGCCACATCTGGAGCACTGTGTCCAGTTCTAGGCGCCACGGTTCAAGAACAGGAAACTACTGGAAAGAGTCCAGGGGAGGACTACAAAGCTGATCAGAAGAATGGAACACCTCTCTTATGAGGAAAAGCTGAGAGACCTGGGTCTGTTTAGCTTGGAAAAGAGAAGACTGGGAGAGGATCTGATCAATGCTTATAAATATCTAAAGGATAGGTGTCAAGAGAATGGAGCCAGACTCTTCTCAGTGACATCCAGTGACTGGACAAGGAGCAACAGACACAAGCTGGAACACAGGAAATTCCACCTCAGCATGAGGAAAAACTTTACTTTGAGGGTGACAGAGCCCTGGAAGAGGCTGCCCAGAGAGGTTGTGGACCCTCCTTCTCTGGAGATGTTCAAAACCCTCCTGGATGTGTTCATGTCCAGCCTGCTCTAGGTGAACGTTCTTTGGCAGGGGTTTGGAGTAGATGATCTCCAGGGGTCCCTTCCAACCCCTACCATTCTGTGATTCTGTGAAATAAAGGCACAATATCAGAAATGCTGCCTACACCTTCTCTACCACTTAGCAGTACAGGTCCCATAGGACTTACACAAGCTTACTCTTGCTGTCTGCAAAAGAATGTTATTGGTAAAAGAATGATCGAGAGCATAAGTTATAACAAAAGTCTGAATCTAAACTACTGTGAACTCTTCCATCCTGAGGTGCTGAGGATGGGTGGCTGTTAGCTTTTATACTCCTGCTTGAGATGGTTCCCTGTCTCTAAGGAATCTGATGTCAACAGCAGGACATTGAGTCAACTGTTTGTTGCAGTACACAGGGCTTCCCTCCTGAGCTTAAGGAGGGTCTCTGGGAGCTGATTAGCCAAGGAAAATTGGTAAGGGAATTGAGGCAGGCCAAGGACTGCAAACCAGCCTAGAACCTGAGCTGGCATTACACAGGACTTTGATGAAGAATAAGAAGTATCTTTACTTCTTAAGGTAAGTACAGAGGCAGCTAAAACCTGGTCTGTCGTAGAATGGTTTTTATAGTAATTTCTGTGATCAAAAACCATTGCTCTAAGGTTTATAGCAACCTGATCTAGTGAGGGGTGTCCCTGCCCATGGCAGGGGGCTTGGAACAAGATGATATGTTTAAGGTTCCTTCCAACCCAAACTATTCTATGATTATAGATTCTAAAATAAGACTCCAGTCTGTCTGTTTGCTTGTTTGTTTTTCCTTAATGGAAATGAAAACATACACTTTCTATTAGAAATTATGCAGGACAACAATGATACAGCGGGGGGTGCAGTGTAGTGGTAAGAATGAAGGAGTCTTCTGATTCTGGTGGTAAAATAATTTTCTCCCTTCAGTTTCCAAAGTGTAACATTTCTGTATCTCCAACATACACTTTCTTGCAGTTTTATATATGACTTTTTGTTTATGTTTTAGGTTTAAAATGGCCATATATAAATTTAATGCAAAGGGGCATTATTTGGCCATTAAAACATAACGATATGCTTTTTATTGATTTTACTGGATACCTGCTAATCTAAAAGTGTTGTTTGGAGTTAGCCTCTGCCTGTTGGCTGTATTTCTGTGCAACCACAATGAAATCACTTCTTGATGCCTCTGTTCCCCTCTGCATATCGTCAGCTGAAACTGCAAGCCCCTTCTGAGAACGAAACTGTTTCCTAGTACGTTGTAAAATGGAGGCCTGGTCTCATATGGAGCCTCTTTGCATTACTCTTGCACAAATAATACAGGAATAATTGAATCCCACCCATGACAAACCTAATAATCCAACAGCAGCTCCTTCGAACTCAGACGATGCTGTTCTTGTGTGTGGAGGATGATCACAAGTCATTGTGCTGATACAAGACAGACTTGGCTGTTTGGCTGCTATTACGCTAAAGAGATGGGCACAGACCTTGGGTGGCTCCTGTGAGTGGAGGCGTCGCCGTTAGGCTCTTCCACCTTGGCATGTTGTGTCTCCCTGTCTAACCTATAGGTGGTTTTCAGTTGAAATTTCTAGCCGGTTTCATGCCTGCCTGCTCCTCCATTTGAATTAGTAAGTCTGTAATAGAATTACAGAATATCTCTGCCAGTAATGTTTATACAGCAGGCAGCATGCCAAAGGCTTGACAATACCATAACTTAATTAAATGTGAGCATATGTATGAACTAAAAGATAATTCAGTTGTGCTTAGAGTATGTGGCCTCTGCTTTCCTGCTTAACCTACAACTTCTTGGCCAGAATATTCTATCTTCTTCAGACCAAGACCTCTTTTATGATGCTGATTACATCCCAAGCCAATATATCCACATTTTACTTCCCAGATTGCTCCCTCCTCCTCCTCTTTTCTGCTGTGTAACCCTTAGGTCTCACACTGCCATATGCTTGCTACAGAGGTGGGAAGATGCATCCAGTTAGACCAGCACAAGCTACCCTGTGACGTTTTCAGGCGGGAGTATGCTCATCTGGGTTCTTGCAGAGATGACACCCACTCTTTTTGAGCAGCAGTCACGAGGAGGATTGTGTTGCTAGTTTGGTTCTTTAAAGATCTTTACCGTGTACTTGGGAGGCAGAACCTGACATTACGATCAAACAAGAGTCTGGTTTTCTGCCACATGGGTCTCACTGGCTCCCCTTTACATGGGACCTTCAGCAAGTCACCAGTGCAATTGCTTTCTCACTTGTAAAATGGGGTTGTGCATTTCTATTATCCAGTGGTTTGCTTTGTTTAGTGCCTCAAAGCCCTTAGATTCAAGCTTTTACAGAGATGAAAAATACTGAAAATTGTTATTCCAGTTGGGTCTATGAATTTTGGAAAGACATCAATGGATTTTGGAGGCTTTAGTAGGTTAATGTTCAAGCAGAAATCAGCATAATCCACTGTGAAGGTTTCTGAGTGCATCCACACATACTTACTGCCAGCAGAATAGCTTTTAGTTATAGAGTATGCCTGAATGGATTTAGATACCGCCCTACTACTTTCTTAAGCAGTCAAGGTAGAGACAAGGAGTCAACTACCCATCCCCTGTGAGCCCTCTGTAGTGCATTACAGCTCTGCCTTTTCTTCTAGACCTTCCACACCTCCCTGTGTCCAGTTCTTACAATTAGGTGTGAGTGAATAAGGCAGTTCCTAGGTCTGATAAAGTTTTACAACTGTAGCTTCTATCACTGGGTAACATTTATGCCACTCTTGCATTGAATCAATTAAAACAAAAGTATTAAATCATCAGTTTGATGGGAATGGTGGAATTACGTGCAAGACAGTTATACCTCCTCATTGAGATGGTTGGTACTAGCCAAAAGACCAAAAGATTGTAAAAAATGTACTCTGTCGAAAGGCTTCAAAAAATAGTTACCCCAACAGTGTGGCAAGTAAAAAAAAAAAGAGCTGCTTTCCAAGGTGTGCATGAACAATCTGATTGCAACTGGAGCTTTTGATGAGATCATTTTGCATAAAAATGTAATTTTTATTCTTAAGGTATTTTGAAATTTTTCAGGATCAAATAATTTCTCAGAGTATCAACATGTAGTAGATAGCTAGAGGCCACACTACTAAGCCACAATACTTGGACAAATGTTCATTTAATATGACAAATGAATAGTTTCATGTTAGCTTAATGCTTTCAAGAGCTTGTTTTGTATTGTAACTGCTTGTAAATGATTTATGTTAGACACCACAGGAACAAAAACAGTGACTAGCTTAATTATGCGTAAAAAGGAAAATCCTTATGTTTTTATTATTTTCTATAGTAAAGAACAAGTTTTCTAGTATTTTCCCATGAGAGTACTTTTGTCCAAAAACTATTAACTGAGCCATTGCTTCTCTTCCATCTTTATCGTAGAGAATTATTAGGTCTAAATCACTCATTATGTTATCTGTGATAGGGGATTATATATCTGCATATTGACCTGGCAATTGACAACTTGCATTGCATGACAAACAAAGTTGTCATCAAAGGAGAAAAAGATTACTTGTAACTTCAGAGACTGCGTTCTCTTGACATATAACAAGTTTGGTACTTCTCTTCCACTGGATTGTAAGATCTGCACAGCAGCCACGCGGAATGGAAAGGGTTATAACCATGGGAATGTGCATGAAGCAATCTGGAAGAGTACCTCTGGTGTCTTCCATTTCTACTGAGTTCTGTGGGTCTTAAACATCTTCAGACAGCCTCAGAAAAATCCCAGGGCTGCACCCTCAGAATTGCCACATCCAAAAGCTGGATGCAGGAGCCTGTGAAGCAAATACAGAGCCCAAAAAAGGTTGCCTGAATTACTTTTACGTTGAGTGGCGAGAATTATGTGCTTTAATTAATGTTCTCAGTAGCAGGTGTTTTGAACCCAGGTGAACACAAATGATGAAAGAAGCAGCAATATCTTTTCCCCTTCTGTGCAGAATGGAAAACAGTGTGTCAACTGGTGACAATGTTGCAGGTGACAAAGTCCATCAGGCAGAGACACTAGACCTCTTGTGCCTGCACCCCTTTGACAAACTGGAGCAGTAGAGGAAAGACAGAACATCCCAAGGCATGCTGAACTTTCACTGAACCTTGTTAATTCTTTTAGCAATAGAGATGCTGGTATGGTTTTTTACATTCTGTAATATGGTACTTTTGTATTATGGTTAATTTTTATAATTCTTAATGTTTTCTTTGACTGGAGAAGGAATATATAATAAGCTCCACCTTTACTTGGCTCTGGTGAAAGTTGGCTGCTGTGTTATGCAGAGCCTGTTCTTAGACAGTGATAACCACTGAGAAACCAGACCTCAGGCTCCTTGCAATGGCTTAAGTGGTGGAGCCAAAATTGAATTTTGCTGCAAAGAGGATAAAAACAATATGATTGGAATGCACAACCTCTATTAGAAAATGCAATATGGGGAGGGTCAGACGAAGGGAATATGATTACCCTCTGCCTCCCTCTCTTTATTCTGCTATATGTCTAGTAGAAAAACACTTCTCTACCTTCAGACCTTTTCCATCCATTTCAGGGGTGGGACATGGGACATGGGCAGTGACTGAGTTAGGGCTGAGCTGGATACACAGCGGCATGGCCACTCGAGCTCTCACTGGGACTGGGGATTCATAGAATCATAGAATCATAGAATGGTTAGAGTTNTCCTGTATTGAGGACTCCAAAGCTGGACACAGTACTCCAGGTGGGGTCTCAGGAGCGCAGAGTAGAGGGGGAGAATCACCTCCCATAATCACGCTTCTTTTGATGCAACTCAGGATACGGTTGGCTTTCTGGGCTGCCAATTCACTGAATTCAGATGGAATCACGCAAAAGCGGTGTCTACCCCTCCTTCTCTGTTAGCAATGAGAGCTGGCTCACTTGCCTATACCTAAAGGCAGCTGGGTTTTGGGTGATCATTGAGCAGTGCTACAGCTAGCATCCAGGAGCATCTGGAAAACTTTATATGCACGTGGGATTGAGAAGTTGTGTTGGAAATTGATGGAGGACCATTTCTGCAATTGTCTTACTCTCCAGCATGTAAAGGATCAGCATCCAGGTTAGCCTGTGGCTAGTTTCTTACTCCTACCTGAATGCAGGAAAGGAAAGAATTAGACAGAGCAGGCAGAGTGATGTGGAATAAGCAGGAGAGACTTTGTAAGTGGTGCCTAAAGGTGTCCCATAGTCTTTTGCACAGCAGCATCTGACTGACAGATGAGCCAGGAAAGAGTCAGACCCAAGTGTATGAGCTGCAGTAATATATGGGAGCAAATGAGACTTTGTCCTGTTTGATTTCAGGCACGGGAAAGCCGCAGCAAAGAATCAGAAACCATAGTTGACTCCTAAGCTTTGTTTTTCATCCTCTCCATGACTTGTCTCAGCTGCAAAAAGGAGAAACAATTTAAAAACTGAATCTAAGCTTCTCGTCTAATTTTTGTTTTGGACTCACATAGACTTATCTTCTCCCTCGTGTCAGATATAATCATAAAAATGTTAGAGAAGTTCAAATAGCATTGGAGAATGCTTTCTGGAGAAAAGCCTTTCCCAATTTCTCTTTTTTATTCCATGCACTGGGCTTCTGTTTACTTTTTAATTTATTTTTTTTGTTATCCATTAATTTTTTATTACAAAAAAAATTGTGTTCTTTGAACAGACCCACTATCTTCTCTAACTTTCAGTGCTTTGATATCATATATTTTACTCTTGAATTTGAGGCAGCCTATAGGATATGACAAAGGAATAGAAAGAATTGTTTATATACCTCAGTTCGGGCTGGACAGCCTTTAAAATGATCCTAAATGCCAATATAAATTTACACTTAAAATATTTCTATAATGTATTTATTATTTAAATTCTTGCAGGGGAACACATATTTGGTGCTATCGCCAGACAGCTTGCAAATTTTGATGGATGTAACCATGGACTGATTTACCCTGGAGCAGCAAAGACAGCTGTATGGCCAGACGTCTCCCTGCAGCTCAGGTCCATCGGGCTCAGAGGGTGCTGGTGAGAGTGCTGGGACCTATCCTGGGTTCTGGTTTCCAGAGGATCTTGAGCTAATCCTAAGGGAAGCAGGGGGTCATATTCCCTCACTGCTGCGAGCTCTGGGTAGGTCTGTGTATGCTGTATTTAATTTTGTGGTGAATTTACATTCAGGTCAGAGCTTTCTTACAAGTAGAATTGTACCAAAATTTCCTAGTGTACTTCCGTCAGCCCCGAGAGGAACACTCACGAGCTGAGCTCTTACCTTGAACTTACTAAACTGAGTTGGTGGTTGTAGATTTCTGTGCTGTGGCTATAAGCTGACTAATTCCTGATGCTAATCATTTCACTACTTAAAAAAAAAATCTTTATATTTTTAGTTAGATAATAACAGCTAAACAGCTGTCAAAACACCAATTTAAATGTTTTACATTTTCATTCTCCCTTTGCCATCAGGTACCACTTAATATTCGTAGTTTTCTGGTGCAATCAGATGTTCTGCTTTGTGCTTTAAGGCTGTTCTGCTCACCTGGAGGCTTGCTGTTAGCCTGACTGGTTTTATTTTTCTTTTCCAAATAAAAAAATATTATGGACCAGACTCTTGTCAGGCCAAAATCAGTCTAATTCTACTAAAGCAAAAAGAATTTTGCAGACTAAAAACTGATTATAGTTTGGCCCAATATTCTTGAAATAATGATTCCTGTTAAAAATCCACACCATTCCTGACGTTTTCAAGGCAGGCCTTGATTTGAGTGTAAAAGTAAAGGATGTCTATTGCAAATCTAATGATGCATATAAAATAACTATTTAAGCTAAGTGGAACATTGCTTTTTTCACTAGAAGTCACTTAAGAATTCTGAAAACTGCTACTACTTAAGCTGTGATTATAATGTTTATCTAAATGCAAATGAGAACATTGCTGTTTATATGAATGCTTGTCATTTTGTTTCACATAATTGGCCAGGGGAAAAGCTTTGATAAGCTTTCTGATAAAATACTTACAACATTCTAAAAAAACTCTTCTATCCATGCAACAAACGGATAAGGGTGCATTTTTTTTTCATGAAAAGTGTTTGTTCAAAAGACTTGGTGAAATTTTCAGTAAGCGTTTTCTGTATTAGGTGTTTAGAACAGGCTCAGTAGTTTAGTGTGTTGTGAAAAAATAAATACAGCTGGATCAATAAATTTTCATACAGTTTGCTTTGCTTTGCAAATAGGGAAATATGGGGAGGGACTCTTTATCAGGGAGTGTAGCGATAGGACAAGGGATGAAGATTTTAAATTGAAACAGGGGAGATTTAGATTGGATATTAGGAAGAGATTCTTTACTGTGAGAGTAGTAAGATGCTGGAACAGGTTGCCCCGAGAAGTTGTGGCTGCCCCATCCCTGGAAGTGTTCAAGGCCAGGCTGGATGGGGCTTTGAGCAACCTGCTCTAGTGAGAGGTGTCCCTGTAAATGGCAGGGGGGCTGGAACTCGATGATCTTTAAGGTCCCTTCCAACCCAAATCATTCTATGATTCTATGATTCTATGTGGTGCTGTGTGGTTTATGTGGTTAAATGCTAACTTAGTACTGTTAAGTTAATGGTTGGACTTGATGATCTTAAAGGTCTCTTCCAAGCAAAAAAAATTACATGATTCTATGTGGGAAAAAGGGCAGGCTGAGATGATTTGTCACTCTGCAGAGGAACTCAATCTCAGATGTGGCTCCCATTTCTTCATGACTCAATAGTGTCTTCTCCAACTCCCTGGGAGCGTGCATCTGTCTTCAGCTTATGATCTTCCTCCTTAGGACCTTCAACTCATCTGTAATGAGCAGACTGAACCTCAGCCCCTAACAGCTTCATTTATCTTGTACAGGCTTCCATGAGGCAAAAAGGCCTGATTAAAAGCGCAGCATTCATTTCAGCACAAAGACATGGTGAGATATCACTCTTTTACCACATCATTTACACCTTTGCATGTCATGAAAGAAATACCTGTGAAGACCAGGGTTTATGTTGAAGCTTCACAGTTGATGTGGGCTAGTGTTTGTGCCCTGCTCTCCACTTGGGTGGCACAAACTGGTCCTGAACTCCAAAGCAGGGCATGCAGCTCATAGGGAGGCAAGGCCGTGAACTTCATTGAGCCCAGGAATGGGTGGCGACTATCATGCCTCTGGTTTGCACTGCAGCCTTTGGGACATGACCAACTACCACTAAAGCTGTGGGATTAAATCCATGTTTTGGCTGTTCTTAGTTGCACACCAGAACTGCAAGGTACTTTTAGGGCAGTGGGTTTGGCTTTTCTTGGAGCTGGGGTACCAAACCCAGAGAGGAAGAAGGTTTTAACTATGCATTCACAGTCTAACACACCCTTATGTTCAGAGGGGCTGAATACATGCAAGTTTTTGTGGAAGGACAAATGGATTCTATTGGTTCTCAGCACTGTGGAGCCTAGATGCTGTGTTGGGCTTTAAATCACAGAATCATAGAATCACCTAGGTCAGAAGGAACCTTTAAGATCATTGAGTCCAACTATTAGCCTGTCACTGCCAAAACCATCACTAAACCATTTCCCTAAGCATCATCTCTACAGTCTTTTAAATACCTCCAGTGATGATGATTCAACCACTTCCCTGGGCAGGCTGTTCCAGTACTTGATAACCATTTCATTGAAAAAAATTTTCCCAATGCTATCCTAAGCCTCCCCTGGTGGCCTCCCTAACATGAGGCCATTTCCTTTTATGCTGTCACCTGTTAATTGGGAGAAGAGACTGATCCCCACCTCACTACAACCTCCTTTCAAGTAGTTGTAGAGAGCGATAAGGTCTTCTTTGGGCCTCCTTTTCTACAGACTAAACAATCCCAGCTCCCTCAGCTACTCCTCATAAGACTTGTGCTATAAATGCTATAATTTTTGGTGTCCAGCATGATAATATTGTCTGTAATTTTCTGGCTCCTTTCCTCACAAACACTGTGAAAGAAGATGAATTATTTGGCCTGAGTTATTGCTATTTGGAGCTGAATGAGTATGCAGGGACTTCTTTCATACAACTACCAGTTTTCCAAAGAGATGCATCAAGTCCTGTTTCCACAAGGGTCAAGCAACATCTGGGAGATTCCTCTGAGTATATCCCATCCCCCAACACCCAGTATCACCCATCCCACCCCAAAATCATACACTCTCCCTTCTTTCTCAGCCGTTAGTCAACTTCAAAGCAACACCACCTCACAGGTTACCTTGCCATTTTCATGCAGCTCAGTTTCTGTCCACATTAACATGCAATATGTGTTTTGGGCAAAGGCTCATCTCATTTCTTGGAGACACATAGCTGCTTTTTGATTTTACTCTGAAAAAAAAGGTGAACACTGATGTTTGTGGCTTCAGCACCTTTCATCCAGCCTCCTAGGTAAAAAAAATTAATAGTGGCTTACCTAAAAATGGTAGTGTCTTCTCTTCTGAACTACTAATGAATAAGAGCTTGCACAGCATTTTTAATATGTAAAAGCCTGAATATCTGCAACGAACTGGGAAAATGCTTATTTCAAAATTAATTTTAAGTGATGATGTTGCAGTACATTAAAAACTATCATATATTATACATTACCAAAAAGCCTCAGGAACAGTTTGAGCAATGGATGTAAGGTTACTATATTATCATTGGTATTTTAAGAGGCGATCTATCGCTTTTACTTTGCACAATGTTGCATTGGTGACAGCTCAGAGAATGACTTCAAGAATGTAATTCCATCAGTGTCAGTGACAATCACTTTGCAAAGTGTGCACTGACTTGACTGAGAATGCCAGCTGGCCCTCAGATAAGCATGGATGCAGCATTGGTGCTGGAATAGGGTGTGGGTGCTTATTTTGCAGCCTCTCCCCAGGGCAGACACCATGGAGGAGGCGGGAACAGCTGCTGCATGCTGGCTGGCTGCAGCTGAGGAGTCTTCCATCTTCTGCAGAGAAATTATAGGATTTTTCTTTTTTATTTCTGTAATCTAAGAGTATTTCAGAAGTCTATCTAAAAACGGGAGGAAAGCAGAACAGTACCTTGATTTGTCTCTTTGACTAGCACTTGCCTGGAGAATCAGATAGGAAGACCAATAATTGCTAATGTTGCCTGGAAAACTGCTTGTCTAAAGAGCTGAAACTGTTGTAAGTCACTAATAAACCAAATGACTAAGTGTTGCTATGGAGATACTATTTCATAAAAATCTTATTTAGTTGCTTTCCATTCACTTTTAAATCCTCATATATAATTACTTCAATTTCCCACACCTGAGCTACAGAGGGGACGCAGAAACTCATTGCTTTTCTCAGATCAATCCTTACCAAACTTAACCTATTGGAATAAAAAAGGCCAAGAATGTACAAAGTAGATAAGGAGTGACTATTTCTTTCTGACAGAACTGGAGGAATTTTTTAGTAAGCTACTTCAATTTTTTCAATCAATTTTAGATTAAATTGCAGAGGTTAATAAGGGCTGTTAAGGCAGAGCTTGGAAAAAATTATATCTCAATGGTTATTTGGAAGCTGTTAGCTATAACCTGCACAATCAAAAATGTAAGTTAGCCAGATACAGTCTGAATTTTCTATTTTGAATGCTATTGACAACTTCTAACAAGGGCTAAAGAAATAAAAAACATTTGAGAACGTTAGCAATAGAAGCCAAAAAGAAGGATCAAGACAGTCCAGACATTTACATGTTGCTCAGAAATAATTGCTTTCTCTCTACTGAACAAGCAAAAAGTTGCTTCAAAAAATATGAGCTGTACTATAAGGGAATAACACCGAATTAAGATCAGGTGTGAAACCTTAAGGAAAATAGTATCTAAGATGCAAACCAATTGAATTTGTTGAGTTATAAACAACTTCTCCAACTTGTAGTATTACAAATAACTGGCTTTGCCACTAGAATCAGCTCGGCAAATTTGCAGCACTTTCTGCCATTTCTGAAATTAGGCAGGCTCTGTGTACCATTTCAAAATTGTAGAAAAGAAATGCAATGACATATCCAAAATAAATCTCCAGTATGAAAAGCTGTGCACTTGGGTGTGAATTTTGCCATCTGGAGAAGAATGTTTGTCAGCAGGGAGACGGCGCCTAAATGACAACCCAGAGGATGCAGTCTTGCTGTTGCTTAAGTTCAGTGACAATCTGAAAAAGAACAAGTGACCCATGTGCAGGAGCTAGGTTACAAATTTTTTGCAATTTTTCATGAAAGCACTGCTTATACTAATTAGTATCAAGTAACTAAATGCTGTACACATATAAAAGAAAAAGATCACCTCTCTGCAGAAACACACACCATCCAAGCATCAAACCAAACATAGAAAGTGGAAAAGGGCAGAGGGGTGGAAATGCTGTTTTTTTCCTGATACATCAGGAGTGACTGATGGGAACACCAGCACAGCAAATATGGGCTCCCTATGAAGTTTCCAAGCAGAAAAATAAAGAAAGGTGAACCCTTTGTGTGTTGACAGTTCTACATGCAGCACTACTGCCCAGGCTCCTGCTCTGCAGCCCCAACCAGCTCATCCCTTGACCGCTGAAAGGAGCCTCAGCCACTGCCTGGGAAAGGAGTTGCAGAAGTAAAATTATAAGAAGTTGAATAATCTGTGAATCGTTGTATGGGAAAGCAGGGACAAGGGCTTGGATTTTCTGAGTGGAACTGCCTGCTCAGGCAGGGTAGTTTTGCAGTCAAGAGATGCTTCTCTTTGCTGTTTAAACCGGCACCATGAGCAGATTATTTTGATGGCAATACCATGCTCACGGACACAGATGATAATTAACTTTTTTTCCACTTCTTTAACCTCCCTTTCACTCTCTCTGTCAACTAATCCTGACAAAAATCTCAATTCGTCCCTTTGCCTCTCCAGAGTACCCCAGTGCAGTTACAGAGAGCTGTGAATCATGGAACCGTTTAGGTTCAAAGGGATCTTAAAGATCATCTTGTTCCAACCCCCCTGCCATGGGCAGGGACACCTCTCCCTAGAGCAGGTTGCTCAAAGCCCCATCCAGTCTGGCCTTGAATACCTCCAGGGATGGGGCAGCCACAGCTTCTGTGGATTTTGTTCCAGAATTGTAAATACCTCTGACACAAACACGGATACTTGCCATATGCAACATTTGCTCAGAGAATTAGATTAAATCAGCTGTTCAAGCTTTGGATGTGAAATTCTCTGAGTAACTCAAACTGGGCACTGACTGAAAAAAATCCTTCATAACTTGATCTGATCCTGTGACTAGGTTATACACTGTTTGAATGGAGGGAGAATAAAAAGTGTAATTGCAACTGAGTATAACTTTGCAGAAATGTGAATATTTATTCCAAGAAGCTAGGCCAGTGGGAAATTTTCTAACTTATAGTTTCATCTGTAGTACAGCCTGCAAAGTGTTTGTTTCAGTCTTGGGTGTAAAACCTCTCAAACAGTTGGTGGCATTTCAGTTCTACATCATGATCCAAGCATTTTCGTTTTCTCTAACATAGGTAGGATGCTACTACAGTCCCTTCTTCAACCAACATTTTCTCTGAAACTCAAATTTTTGTTTTGAACTGGGATGGAATACATTCTGGTCTGCAGGAGGGGGAAAAATTAATGTGTATTTGGTCTGAATTTTTGTCTTCATTGTGGGTGCCCTGGAAGAGATGTTGACTCTCAGGACTATTTCCAGTGGCACAGCCTCATAAGGGAGCTCTATGGCAAAATTGCAAAAATTCTGAACTTCCTTATTTAAATAACAACAGAATTCTGGTGTCAATCTTGAGGTGTTTAAAGGAATCCTCCTTCTACTACTCCCAGATCCCTCCCTTCACAGCAGACAGCCAGAAGTTGCAGAAAAATCTCCCTTCTTTGCCCTTAGCAACCTGGTGCTGTTCTTACATGAAAGCAGGATGGAGGAGAAAGAAAATCACTTTCCCCTCAATCACAAGTCTTTTCGCCCTTCCTGTGAAGAAAGATGGTTTTAAGTCCTCATAATATGCCTTTCCTAATGCAAATACATTCACAGGTCCTTTTGAGTGTAATGGATTAAAAATTAAATGTGAAGTTTGGAATGGAGCTGCCACCCCAAATTTGCTTTTGTCAGAGTATTGTATAGCAGCCTAGATGACAGATTTCTTTTAAGATCGTGTTTCAGTCTAAGCTTTGTTTTTCAAATTCCTCATAAAAAGCATGTTGTTTTGCCTTCTTAGTAATTTTTTTTCCTGCTTACAGGTTTCTGTAGCAGTGTACCATGACACCCTTTCTTGGTGAAGGAACATTGCCGCATGGAGCATTTGTCTGGAGTAGATTATCAAAACTGTGGTTCAGTCAGTTTAAAACAGGAAAAAGGAGAATAAATTAAAAGTCTCATAAGACACAATAACTTCACTACTTCAGCACTTCAGTTTTATATAAGAATGGTAGAAGGATAAGTTAAAACTGCACAGATAGCCCTTTCTTCCTAATTCTTGAATGCTAAACTGAAGTGCTTTAGCCCCATGAGATAGTTTTTCAACCCAGGGTTTTTTTTTGTGCATAACGTATATAAATGTATAGTTTCTTCACCTACAAATAGTAGCTGCTAGTTTGAAAATGTCAGGTAATAGCAGGAGAAAGGACTTTTAAAAAGCCTGATATAAAAATGATGCAGTGCAGGAGAATGGCAAATAGAAGGGAAAAGCAGCAACGTAAGAATATTGACAGTCAAAGCTTGTAATCCATAACCTTTGGGCCAGCAGTTTGGTGTGCTCAGCCAGTCTAGCATTAGCATTGCCTTGAGGGAGGCCTCAGTTTGTTTGACCTTGAGGTTCTCACTCTTTGAATAAGCAGAAAATGGGATGATACTGAGGTAATGCTTTTCCTCCTGGGGGAGGTGCTGTTTATTAGCAGTTTTTACATGTTGTTATTTAGTTTATCATGGAAAATGGCCTCAGAAAGATCTGGTTGCCTCAGTTCCCTGCACACAATTATACGTTAAGGGACTGTGGGAGCAGCAAGTGAGGAGAAGCAGACCACAAAAATAAGGGAGAGAGTGTTTCATTAAAGGCACAGCTGATACTAAGCTCAGCAGAGCCCCTGCAAATATGCTGAAGTGAGGAGTGAAGGCAGATTGCCTCTCCAGGGTACCACAGCCAGGAGCATCCTTGTGTCCTGCCCAGGCAGGGCCAGCATCTCTGTGTGATTTGCTCCAGCTCTGCCTCAAGGCCAGAGGCTGCCAAGGGCTTTCTGGTTAAACAGTTCTTGTTGGAAAGTGCCACTTCAGTGAGACTGACGTGTTTAGTCGATTTTGACACAATTCAGCTTTGAAACAGATTTTGGTTTTGCTTTGAACAAACATTTTTTCATTTTGAAAGTTGCAAATAAAACATTTCAGCAATGAAGCTTTGTTTTACCACTTCTGAAAACAATTTTTTATAGCTCTTTCTGTCTTCCTATATTTTTGTCTCAGGGTTGTGTGAATAAATAAATCAGATATGAAACACAATCAATGATGATTAAAGAATAATAGTTAACAGAGATTTTCACAATTATGCCCTTAATTTTAAGGAGGAACCATAGTAATCATCCAGACCTCAAGTCCAACATGACAAACTTCAGATTTTCTTCTGTGTATTTATGCTTTAAATTCAGTGCTTGAAATAACGCTCCCTTCGTAAAATTCCTTTACACATCAGTACTGTCAGCGCTGAGTGTTCTGGGAAACACCTGCTTGGAAGTGCAGAAGTGGATGTTTAATTGAAAATGGCAGCTGCTTTTGGAAACAAGGCAAGACCGCTCTGCTCAGTTAATACAAACTTCACTCTTAGCATATTAACTACAAATTCATCAGAACACTACCAACTCCAGAAAAACACCTATGAAAATTAAAGGGGCAGCCTCTATAATGTAGTAAATAGGCATAAGGTGGGCAGATACTCTAAAATTACAGGAGTCCAGTGTCTCGATGACTTCATGCAGAAATTAAAATGTAGATAATACAGTGCAGCTGACTAGGTTATAGCAGCATTAAGTGTTGGTCTGAGTGCATCAGTACAGTAATTTCCCATAAAGAAGCAAGAAATCTGTTTTCCTTACAGGAAAAAAATCTAATACGACAGCACCAGTAAGGCATACTTAAAAGGGGCTTTTTCAAAGGAGTCTGACAGTTAGGTATCCATTTTCCGATTATAATGTGATTTTAGTGTCTGGTTTTCTTGGGTTTATATTAAAATCCCAGGGGGAAAAAAAAAAAAAAAAGAAAAGAAAAGGACTTATTTTCATCATATAACCAAGTACAAGCATATTTGGGGCATTTACATTAAGCTAATGTATTATGAAGATTATCCAAAATGAAGAATGAATAATCTGAAGCAATTTTCCTTGGAGAACATAACATTAAAGTTGCAATCGTCCTCTGATGAGAAAGAGTGTCCCAGTCCCTACCCTGCTCCAGGGTACACAGAGGCTGTCACCAGGTTCAACATTGTTTCAAATGGAATTCCTCCTGGCAGGATATTTTGGACCATGGTGAGGTTTACAGTATGGAAGAGTATAGAAGAGGTAAACCAGGAAAAGTGGTATTTCAAAGTGAGCCTGAAATACAGCTTGACATGAGTACAGGAAAATAAGGGACAAAACACTGGAAAGCCACTGGTGAAAGAATCACTGAGCAGAAGTAATTTCTCAGTCAGAAGTATTGGGACAATGTTCACAATACTTTTTCTTAATATTCTTTTGAATATTAGTATATGCAAATTATCAAGTTTTAAACTATAATTTATTCATTTTTTGGCTAAATCAGGATGTGAATTGGAGAGTTCATCTTTCCAAGGGTCCAAACCATACTAAGTTATCTTCAGCTCTTCAGCCACATGGAAAATACATTTCACATATTTGAGAATGATTCCATTCCTACTCTGGTCCTACTCTTTCCAATTCAAGGGAACACAAGGCAGGAGAAAGAGCTCAAAAATGTATTTTTGAAAGGATGAATCATTTATTCATTTAAATGGTATGTTCAGGGCAAAGATGAAAGCAATGTTGTTCACTTATTCCAGCATCAATCCATTGATCTGTATTACTGTGCAATTCAAATTGTGATCCTGCAAGTTAATCAGTGGAAGTCCTTTGATGTGGCAAAGTGCACAGCAATTTCTGACAGACTTGAGGTGGAAAAACTGTGATCTCCGGATCTATGTTACAGCACAGAGTAAAACAAGGAATTGTGGTTTTAAGTAAGATGAAGTGTCAGAGAAAGTAGCAATATTGGTGGAAGTGCTTGTCTCATTATTTCTTAATAAAGGAATATACATGAGACTTAGTTATGTACACAGTGAAGTGAAGATTGTAAAGTCGTTCTTTAGACTTACACACCAGAGAGGGCTGTGTTATACACAACACTCTGGTTCCCTGGCTGCAGAGACCAGGGTCCTGTGAAGCACACTGCCTCTCCCATTGCTCAGCACCCAAAGGCTTCTTTTCTGCAGAAACAAGGACTTGGGAGGAAAAGGAAATGTTTAGGAATCAGACCTCCAAGGTGCAGCCATGGTGTACACACAGATTAAGGAACTCAGAAGACCGTCTTCTGCCCTCTATCTATATTTTGCTATTAATGTATGAAGGGCTGAAGTAGCCAAATGTCGCCTGAAAGTATGTCTTAGAAGGTGCCAGGCCTGAAGTTTTAAGCTACTTGTATCAGGAAAAAAAATTGGAAGTATCATTAGCCTATTAAATTCAGAGTTCTGAACTCATTCTGACAGTTATCAAAAAAAAAAAAAAAAATCAGACAAATTTTGATTTGATGCAAATCTTTGCATCAAACTGATAAATGGTTTTGGAGGTCAAGTATGCTACCTGGACCACATGCAATAATGCTATTTTTTCAATTTTAGAACAGAAAATGCAAGAACAACAGAAATGCTAATTTCTGAATGTTTTATGTACTTGAAATAAAAATTCTCTGCAGGCTTTGAAATTATTTGGACCATCTGCTTGTCAGACAGCAGTAGAAATGGACTCTTCCATGGAAGAAGGTGAGTCAGGAGCTGAGAGGTATCCAAATAAGAAGAGGAGGTCTCATGTCCATAATCAGGGTCAGCCACAGCTCAGTGATTGCCAGAAAGTCTGCAGTGACAAGTCATGACCAGGGCCAAGCCAGGAAGTCACATCAACAAGCTGGGGTGAGGAGAAGCATGGTACGATGCAGTGAGGAGGCATCCCTGTAACAAAACACTTTCAAAGAGCAAGTTCATTAAAACAGGTCCTGAGTGAGAAGAAGTGGGAACCCAGTGGTCTTCTGCAAGACTGATCTGAGGTTACACTGTACTAGGGCAGGCTTTGAACACAAACAGCCAAAACCACAGGAGTGGGGAAAGAGTTACGGAGTCATCCAGTGCAGTCAGGGACCTGACACCGCTCACTTTTGGATAACCCAGTTGAAGACCTGGATTAAGAGCGATAACAAACTTTCAGAGACTTGGAAATTGTCAAAGATCCTTGCCAGTCTGTGTTCACTCCACTATCAAGCATATACAATGAGTCAAATTATTTTCTGATACCCCCTCTGTTGGTAGGCTTTGAATATTGGAGCAAGTCATGCTCCACCAGATATGACAGAGGTGGAGAAAATTTTGATAACCAATCCAGATAGGTTTCAGTGAAGAAATAACAAATATAAACAAATTCTGTTGGTTACCTGTACTATTTAGCAAAGCCTATGCACCTCAACTTTGTTGCATCCACAGAACTGCTTTGTCTCACTGATGTTTTGTTTGAAGTGTTCAGGATTTTTTTAAAAGCACTGCTGCAGAGCTGTGTATTCTTTTGGCAATAAGCAACAAATAGCTGTAAAAAGAAGTTAAGTCAGCAGCGTCTTGGTGTTGTCTGTGCTGCTGTTCACATTAACCTCCTGTACTTTGATTAGCCACTGCCTTTTTGTTTATGGAAGGTCATCAATAGAGAGATGCCTTAGTCTGCTGGTGTGGCCAACCTCTGACTTGTCACTACTTCAAATTCTGACATGGCAAGAATGCTTGAACAATGCAGAAAATGGTGTTTTCCGATGAGTCCAATGAAATGACTGTCAATAACTTTCTACATGCAGTCAGTGCAAACATTTAAATATGTGAGCTGCATCCAGACGTCTTTGGTGTGAAGCTAGCTCAAATGCTGACCTTATAGGAACACATGCTAAAAATAAAGCTTATACTGCACTTTTGTAGTGACTAATTAGCTTAGGCTGGGTTGCACATACGTACTTCTCCAATCTGCAACTCAACTGCAGAACTCTGTTCATCTCATGTCATTTGTCACAGAGATCTGATTGGTGTGTGATTATGTTTCACTCTGTTTACCACATGAAAGTATTTCTGTCTTAACAGTTGTTGGTATTTAGCATATGTATTCATCACAAGGAAGCAACTCATTAACTGTTAGGGAAGATCCTGGCTATCGTTCATCTGCCATCGCACACAAATCTTTCCAATACGTTTGTAGTTTTGCAGCCTTTGAAATAAACCCTGTGGTGCAAGAGACTGAGGACAGAAAGCCTGGAATCTGGTTGGTGGGAAATATATTCCTTATGGGGAACAAGTACAAGATTCAGCAGTCCCACAATCCAGTATGAAGACTCTTTAGCAGGACCAGCTGAGAAGAAAGTGAACAAACCGAACAGTTTGCAATCAAATCCCAAACAGTCTTCACAGGTGTGGCCACTGTGACTTACAGAAATGGATAAAGAGCTGTGAACAAAGAAGACAGAAAGCAGGCTGCTGTTAGGAGTGATGGCAGCTCCTCAGCATGAATAAGCACACGGGGAGCTGCTGATGTGCTTGGTAAGGGAATGTGTTTGCCAAATGGCCAGGCTCCACAGAGGACAGAATTTTGCAATTCTTTATCTGTAATTGTTCATTTTTTGTAAAATTTCTGAGGAAGCCACAACGATGGGCAATTCTGTCCCCATGGTTACCTATGTGACCATCACCTGTGGATTACTAATGTGCCTTCTGCCTCGGATGGATCCTAACGAGATCAGGACTTGATTGTATGTCCAACCCTAAGGACTCCTTGTTGGTAAGCACTTCTGGTCATTAGAGAAACCAAAAAAAGTTCCAAACTTTTGAAGTCTGAACATTTTTTGAAGTTCACACACTTGAGCTGACACTGGGTTTGTCCAGCTTGGAGAAAAGTTGGCTGAGGGATGATTTCATTGCTCTCTACAGCTTCCTGAGGAGGGAAAGTTGGGAGTGAGGTGCTGATCTCTTTTCCCTGGTTTCCAGTGATAGGATGTGTGGGAATGATTCAAAGCTGCACCAAGGGAGGTTTAGGCTGGATATTAGGAAGCATTTCTATTCTATTCTATTCTATTCTATTCTATTCTATTCTATTCTATTCTATTCTATTCTATTCTATTCTATTCTATTCTATTCTATTCTATTCTATTCTATTCTATTCTATTCTATTCTATTCTATTCTATTCTATTCTATTCTATTCTATTCTATTCTATTCTATTCTATTCTATTCTATTCTATTCTATTCTATTCTATTCTATTCTATTCTATTCTATTCTATTCTATTCTATTCTATTCTATTCTATTCTATTCTATTCTATTCTATTCTATTCTATTCTATTCTATTCTATTCTATTCTATTCTATTCTATTCTATTCTATTCTATTCTATTCTATTCTATTCTATTCTATTCTATTCTATTCTATTCTATTCTATTCTATTCTATTCTATTCTATTCTATTCTATTCTATTCTATTCTATTCTATTCTATTCTATTCTATTCTATTCTATTCTATTCTATTCTATTCTATTCTATTCTATTCTATTCTATTCTATTCTATTCTATTCTATTCTATTCTATTCTATTCTATTCTATTCTATTCTATTCTATTCTATTCTATTCTATTCACATTTGTCTCTGTACTAGTGCCTATTGATGTTTCCTGTTCTGCTTTGTGCCACTGCAGCTGCAGACCTGGATGGAAGCACCCTGTCTCCAGCTTGCCAGAGTGGGGACACAGCATGGACTGACCCACTGCCTCTACATGTGTGAATCCCTTTCTGCCTTTGAGGCATACTCAGGAAAGACAATTGAAAAGGGTAGATGTGGCCAACTCTTCTGGCAAAGGCAGTTTTGCTTTAGGGGCAACTCAGTAGCAGGGACATGTCTGCAGAGACGTGCTGAGTAGTTCATGGACAATAAGCTCATTGCTTCCCAGCAGTGACAGTTCTACTGTTTTCTCGCATTGACACTAATTCAATGCATATAAAATATTTTTCAAGAATGGGATCTGTTCTGGGCAGGAAAGGCTAGCAGGGAATTTACAATTTATAAAATAAATTTTACAATTTTCTCTCTGTAATTTAATAATTTTATATAGAGCATAAGCGATAATCTGATCAAAAGGTACAACATTCACTATTAAAAATGTTCACTGTATTCCAGTTTGAATTTTATTTACTTCAATTTCAAACCATTTTACATTGTTATGCTTTTAACCACCATATTAAAGAGTCCGCTAATGTATTTGTGTACTGTATTAGAAAAGCAACAAGACAACCAATTTGCAGATCAAAGAGAATTACATAGATACAGCTGCCTAATTTAACCATTTGAGTTTGTTTATCATTAAACATATATTGCTTTGGCCTAGACACTGCAGTTTTAACTACTGTTGATTTTCAGTTCTTAGAATTAAATTTGATCAGGCTTTTCATAGATAGAAAATCAGGCTTTTCCTAGCCAGAGAATTATTTAGAATAAACTCAAAAGATAAGTGCTATGGCTAAGTTTTGCAGGAAGAAGTCGTGTTTCCTTTTGGAGAACAAAACACTTTATAGGCTGTAAGAATTTTTCTTACACAGAAAAGATGTTTGCTTACAAATCATGCTTTGGGGAGAGTCTGTGAAGAATTGTAGCACTGAGAAGCAATCTTTATATTAGAAGACCACTTCTCACTCCTACAGTAGCTCAGTAGAGGAATGTCACATAACATTGTCAGATCTCATGACAGACTTATTACCTTTTGACTACTCTAAGCATACCAAAATGATAATCCATGCTCATAAAAAACAATCAATGAGGAAAAAAACAGTGCTATCAAGTCAGTCTCTGGGTAGTTTCAGAAGCTGGGTCATATAATTGAACAAATTATATGTGCCCAACTCCTCACTGTGTTAAAGTGCACTGCCTTTTATTGCACAGGAATGAATAATTCCCCCATTTCTGGTGGCACTGAGAGGGACAGCTGACACAGAGGAAACCTCAAAGGTCTCTGACTCACTTGCTCCAAGCCAGGGTGGTAAGAGTCTGAAGTACAGACACACACACAGACCCTTGGCCCTGACAAGCAAAGGGAACCCTGTGGCACTTGTACCACCTAAGTGGTTACAAATCAAGACAAAAGCACATGGGATAGTCATGTCTTAAAACTATCAAACATTACAAGGTTAATATAGAGGAACATAAGGAACCAGAGACCTGAGTTACTTTTTTGAAAATCTGAATGCTAAAATCACAGTTTTAACAAGTAGTTAAGTCCAAGCAGTCATCAAAGCCGGATTATCTGCCAGCAAACAGCTCAGTAGAGAGTGTTGGGCTGTAAACATGGCCTCCTGGGGTAAATTTGGATGGTGGCTGCTCTAATCTGCTGGCACAGCTTCAGAGGTTACTCTGACCCACCATGGTCAGCTGCAACGCACATGCTTGTCCAGCATGACCATGGGGTAGTCACTTTGTTGTGCTTAAGTAGTGCCCTTGATTTCCCTCTGGTACCTATAAGCAGCACAGAGCAAGCTATTCTGCCAACTGCAGGCTGTCAGAGGTACCACTTAGAACCTTGTTGCAGAGGCTTACAGGCTCTTGCAAGGCTGCTAAGGGCTGGCTTGAGAGGATCTGATCCTACTCTCCACATCTGCTGCCATTTGAACTTCTAACTTGATGTTTGTCATTTTCCCAGGAGCATCCTCTCTGGGAATCTCATAATAATAAAGTATTCTGCACTGGAGGGGCTGAATATGAGATTTAAGGGCATCTTCCCTAAGCAACAAGACCAAAAATTCTCCTTCCTCCATGTATTGAATCTTGTAAGCATTTCCGCGATTACTGAGGGAAATTTGAGAATAACTTCCTATAGATCATAATTTCTAAAGCAAACATGGCACTGTCTCTAGCTTGGCATTACATTGCTCTCTGCACCATGATGTATGTTTGTGGCAGAAAATGAGACTGCTCTGTACCATCTTCTGGTGGCATCATGTGGCGGATCTCCAAGGACTTTTGCATGGCTCTACTGACTTTGAGCCACACAAGGATTTAACACGCTGGGCAAGGGAGTCCCTGGTGGGCCTCACAGACTGTGTGGTGGCCACAAACTCCCTCCTGAAATACCTGATCTACAGCCCAGCTTCCTGGCCATCATTGCATGGAGGAGCTTTCTCTTCTTCCTCCTCTCTCTATCTGGAATGGTCTGGAGTCCTTGTGCAATCAGGTGGGCAACAATCCTTGCTTTGAGAATCATGCAAAGGTTGTCACAGTGTTTTTCTTTGAAAAGGTTGTAAAATAGAAAGAGAAATGATCAGAAAACTAAGGCACAGCCAGAGGTAAATTTAGCAAGGGAAGTGAAGAATCATAATAATTTTTCAAATAATAATTATTAAAAATAATAATTCTTCTGGTACATTAGTCAGAAAAGGAAAACAAAAGAAGTTGTACCCCTCCTGATAAATAATACAGAGGATCTGGCAACATCTGACATGGAGAAGGCTGAGGTTCTCAATTTTTCCCTTCATTTTTCACTGGCAATTGCTCTTCCCATGGCTTCAAGTCCCTAAATCTCCAGAAAGAAAAAAAATGGTATGCATATTCAACTGAATTGTAGCCCGAACAGTAGACCAGCCTTCTTGATCCGGGTAATACCTCCAAGTGGATCATAAGTGATTAAAGTTGGAAAGCAGAAGAACACAATATTAAAATTATTTTAGTAACTTCAGCAACTCCCTACAAAAAGTTTTTCCTCCAGGCATCTGAATAGTAACAGGCATTCCCAAAAGCATCTTGCATCTCAGCATGCATAAATCATTGAAACATGCAATAAGATGGAAAGAAAAAAAGCAAAAAAGGGAGGAGGGAGCAAGCAAGGAAAAAAAACTTAAAACCAACCTCCCTCAACCCCAAAGAACAAAATAAGAACTCAGGGCAAAAGAAGCCCAAGCGAGTGCCAGGAAGCTGAAGGGTCATATGGGAAACCTTCTAGCGAAACAAGTCTGCTGGTTTCAGGAGGAGGCATTTCTTCCTTCAGGGCATCAAGAACAAAACCAAGAGCTTTTTGGAAATGACAGTTTGTCATCTTTCTCTTCAGTTTCCAGATGTGGAAAGAGTTGTCATTTTCATCTTCCCATGAGTGATACTCAAAGCTACTAGGAGGAGGAGGAGGAGGAGGAAGAAAGTTAGCTAAGACAAATAAAAGTTTTAAAACTTAAAACATCTCGATACCTCTTTGTTCCTAAAAATTCAAAACAAAGGAAGAAAGAGAAGTCTTCTAGAAACATCCTCTGTCTATAACTACACAGATACAAACATACAACACAGCAGAATGGGCAAGGGACTAGTTGATCAACAGAGCTTGAGTCAGGAGAGCCTCCACTGTGACATGGTACTGGATTCCAGCTGCACCCCAAGTTTGATGCTCCCTGCAAACCTGCTCAGGGGGGCATTCTGTCATCTCCCCATTTCATTGATAGAGATGTTAAATAGGGCAGTTACCAGGACAGATGTCTGTGCTATTCCTCATGTTCTTGGCCTCCAGATTGAGTTACACATTAGCCACTGGTCTCTCCAACTATAAAATTAATTTTTTACCCATCTGCTTGTCCACCCTTCCAGACCATATTGTCCTCACATGGATAGTAGGATATTGCAGGAGGCACTGTTCTCCTTTCATCCAAAACCCAAATAATTTTGTGATAGAAGGACATCAAGTCAAGTGAGTCCCGTGACTCCTCACTTGTCCTGTATCCTGAAAGACAATTCTGTGGATTTAAAAGGCCTGTCAACAAAACAGTACCTATTGACAATGCCAGCTGTGGAACTGGCTGTGAATTCACAGAATCTGTCACTTTGTCCCCAAGCCTTTCCCATTTTCTGGCAAGACCAAGGAGAAAACCATTTGGGACCCTGTGGTCTTGACCATCACTTCCAGAGTCACATAGTCACTCCACACACACTCCAACTCTTTCTTGACGCATTGCTGGTGCCATTTTAGAAGAGCAGTGTGGGTTCATCCAAGGGTTGAATGAACATCAGCAGCCCTTCTCCTGGCCTATACATCTTAGCTAGGCCATTTTCCTTACTCTGGCTGACATAGTTGTGGTCTCGCCTCTTTTCCATAAAAAAAAAAAAAAATTACTATAAAGGAGGTCATCTGTAGACTGACCTTTCTCCTCAAGGACTCACAACTAGTCTGCGCTTTTTTTTTTGTATTGGCATTACCTACCAGTTCTCCAAAGACATGAAAAACATAGGGTTTCTTGTGGTTTGGTTTTGTTTCCTGGTTGTATGTTTTCCTGTAACAGGATTTTTCATTGCCCAAGTTACTGGGTTTTAAGGCAAAATAACAAGTCCATGTGATCTGGATGACATGGCACATATTTCAGACTTGTAGCAGTACTTCACATCTCCCATTAATACAGTACATTCAACACATACAATAAATAGAAATATAAGAAAACCACCCCAAAGTTGAAGACACCTTCCTCTCAGAACAATTCAGCAAAGAGAAAAAACACCTAAATTAAACAAAATGAATCACAACAAATAATTCATATAGCTCTGTGAGGGAGAGCACTGCATCATTTGCTCTGCTGTTGGATCTATCTCACATGTTGGTCTAGCAGTCTGTCTTCTAGAGTAAGCTGTGCTGTCTTGCCCCCATGTCTCTAAGAATTTGCTACAGCAGAATTTCAATAAAATTATTTAAAGGAAATTCTTTTTTATCCCTAAGAAAATATCTTCCATTGTTCACCAGCTGCAAAATTCTTCTCAGTAAGTTAGGTCAACAGTAGATTATTTCTTACCTATGTAAGAAATGTACCCCTGTGCCCTGGGTATGCTTCTTAACTTGTGGCAGGGGAAGTAATCCTTTTCTCTTAAATTTCTCTTAATAAGGCTGCTTAGCTTCTCTTTTGGGAAAAGCAAAGTAGCCACCCTTAAGGAATTGAGACCATGCATCAGCTGTTCATTTACTTCTCTTGAGTCAGTTGAAAAACACTCAGAACCTTTCACAGCATGAATTTGTCAGCTGAGGGTCCAATTTGTCCAGGTGATGGGACTGCGACTGGTGTTTGTAAGAGCAAATGATCTCTCCTTGCCTATATGTGGGACTGTTGGGACAGATTTGTTTCTGGAACAACTTGGGTTACTTGTAAAAGTTAACGTCTCTCAGTTGTGCTGAGACTTCTTCTGAACCACTGCAGGAGCATAGAGCCACTGGAGCAGAATGACCATCAGCAATTGCTGTCTCTGTGCCTTCTCTTTTCAACACTGAGCCCCAAAAGCTGGACATCACCTTTGAAGACTGCAAAATGTCCCTGAACCTGGAGCAGAGGCTTCTATACAGGGTGGGAAAAGTACATGAACTTAAAAGCTTCAATATAGGACCGAGTCTTCAACGTTATCATCTGTTTCTGCCTTCATTAAAGCTAATGATCTTAAGGCAGCACAAGGTCATTGGAAATTTAGTATGTAAGTTGAAATAATTGCAGTGGTTTTTAAGTATGCTGAACAAAAAGTGAGTATGTAAATGGAAGCCTTTCAGGAAGGACTGAGCTCTTCAGAGATCTGCAAGCTCTTACGCAGCCAGCTGGCTGTGCTTACCACAGAGGGAAGACAGTAGATGTGAACTATTCCTCAAACACGGTCCCCTATACACAATTTTCTGTGAGGAGCCATAAGCCACAGTGACTTCAGCCATCTTCTTTTTTGGAGAGTTCTTGTCTTTACTATGAAAGATTTATCACAAGTGAAAAATAGCAGTTCACCAATGCTAGTTTCTTTACACCAAGGTGAAGTCATTAGTTTCACAATCTCATTCAGCCAAGACCTCAATTAATCCTTGCCACACAGGTAGGATGTTGATTGAGGACACATCCAATCCTGCTAAATAAATTTGTGTAGACAAATATTGTGTCTGGGAAAGTAGTGGGCAATGGTGGAAAGGAGACCCAAGTACAGGTTGGGAATTTTCACTGAGTTTCAGGAGTTTTCCTTGAAGGAGTGGGACTGAGTGCAGATGTGCATAGCAGAACTTCTTGGCTGGCTTTTACCTGAGTGTGTTCAGCTTGTCTATGTAAGAAGGAAGAAAAGCTCAAGGTCCAAGAAATAACACTGACACCCATTGCACAGAGTCAAGGTCCGAGTCAGGGTTTTGCTCTGGTATTATACTGTTTATAATTCCCCTGGGAATATTATAGGATGAAATCAGGAGCTGAGTGGGATTACTCCCAATTTGCACCAGGGGAGGTCAGAGCAAATTCACTGAGTGTTTACTGTAATGCTCTGCCTTTCATTGTATTTTTTTAAAATACTAATTAATGGACTGAAATCTTTGTGGAGACTGACAGAGGCTCAAGGTACAGGGTGTAAGTACCTTCCATAAAAAAAGTCCTTAAGGAACTTCTGAAACCCCTCCTGCTTCCCCAGGGTGCTCAGCTTGTTTGGAGAAGACTCCTTGTTTTACATACAAGTTGGTTTTATTTTTGGTTGGTTACTTTGTTAGTTTTGAGTCTTCTGTTACAGCATTAATATTTTGTTTTGGTCATCATGTCTGAATTTATTCTGCCAAGGAGAAGGTGTCAGTAGTAAGGAGTGAGGTTCTGTCCAGCACCAATACTTCCACGTGAAAACAAAAGCTGGTGGCATCTGTTCATCAACACCTGGGATGTCCTAGATGCCCTTCTGAATCTAAATACCCAGCAACTGGCAAATGCCCATTAATATTGTGCTCCTTCTGGGGTCACAGACAGATCAGTCTAGTGAGAACAAAACAGTGTGCTGCTGAGTACCAGTACTGGCTTCAGGTGGGTTCTCTGTGGTCCTCCAGACTGTAGACCCTTTGAAGAATAAAGATGAAGACAACTTTTAGTAGTTAGCTCTGAGGATATTAGCATTTCAATTACTCTTGATCTGAAAATGAAGAAGCGGTTATTTTTGTTTGGGTTTTATTTTCTTGCTACAGAAGGATTTTACTAACACTGAGTCAATATAATGAACACTCATTTTAAGAGTCGGATGATATTCAACACAATGAAATAAAATGGAAGGGCTGGGTCACAGAAAGTCCTAAGGGCTTGGTAACAACACTTCAAAGGGGGAACACTTTTTTTCTGCAGAAGGGAAAGTTTTGAAATTTACATCTGACCTTTAAGTATCTTTGAACAATATTATTATGCATAATCTTTCATTCTTTACTCTTTGTGTTTCAGACAGGGCTTTTTTGACAGAATACATCCCTTTTCCAGTACAATCTACATTTTCGAAGTTCAGTGGCACATTAACGTTTACAAAAATTTTTTATCATTATTGTAGGAGAAGTCTGAATGCCAGAATCACCATGGGATTAACTAATTAATCTTTTGAAAGCACTTTGAAGAAAAGTGCAAAAGGAAAATATATTTTTCTATTTTTGATAAAAATTGGAGCTCCGTGTGCAGATTTTCAATCTAACATAGCGCCAAAAAGGTCCCAGTGTAGGACTCGGCTTAGTCATGCTTTTGCATTCAAGCCTGTTTAGTAGAGTGCTCACACACAGCTGGATGCTGTCCTGAATTATGACTATCCTAGAGAAAGAGCAGAAATGTACAAATTCTCTTCCTGGACCAGTAAAGCCAATGGCAACAGAACAAGGGATACTGAACTTTCATAATTAAATTTTCATAAATACATTGAGTGGAAGTGAGTCATCTCTGAGACCCTTTCCACGTGGTCTTCCAGGATAGGGCAGGGCGACTAAGAAAACACAGGTTGAGAAAGCAACGCAATCTCACTGGTGGGTCCCCATAATAAAGCATGTCTTCAGAAGACATCAGACTCAGTTTAGCCCCAATACCAAGATCAATAATGAAATAAAACTCTTTGGGGCTGGTTTTGTTTTGTTTTGTTTTGTTTCTTTCCACCAAGAAGATTCAGCCATTGATTTCTGAATTGACTTTGCATTTGATAATAAAAGTTTTTCGGTTGTGTTACAGAAAGAGTCAGATACAAACTAAGCCAGAAGCACAGAATTAGGAATCATAGTATCTAAATGTGAGAGCCTGGAGAAAGGCTAAGTCCCATATAATTACTGCAGACATCTCTGAAAGCCTTCAGAAGGCAATTTAGACCAATTAACTAAACAGTTCCCTGTCTTTTCCGACTGTGTAGGAAAGTCAGTCTTTTTACTGCTGCTACAGAGCCAAGGAAGCCCTCCAAAGCAAAGTCAGTGGCAAATGGCATCTCCAAATGAAGGTACTCACCCAAGATAAAGATGGTCAAAGATCTGAGATCTTGTTTTCTGGGAAATGTTTATGTATTACTAGCAAAGAGAAAGTCACAGTCCTGGGAACAAAGTCCTTCAGGTTTGCTCCTTCCTAGCTGGTTGAGGTTGTTACAGGTGCTGTCAGTCCGCCTCCAGTGTGCTGTGCTGTCACCCTGCTGCAGTAGAAGAGGAGTCCAGGGCACTAAGCATTAGGTTATTGTGAAAAAGGTATAGTATGTCAATGTTTTGGGTTGAAATCAGTACAGTACCATGAAGTTAATGTGTTTAAATTCTCTGTCCTCCCTGAAAAGTCATGTAATTTTTTTGTTGTTGTTGTGGTTCACCTCAATTCTGGACACTTTTAGACAAACATGCATTGACTTTATGGATAATTTGGGCATCAGGGGTAACTCAATGGGTTCTTCATGTTTCTGGAGAGCTAGCTGGTGCTATGAAGCACAATTGTCTTTGAGGGTTGTATGTGATTTGATTCCTTTATGTGGCAATGCTTTTGGACTTTTCTAGAGAGGTACAAATTCCCATTTTGAATTTGGTGTTTTCACAGTGCATCCTGTGCAGTATGTCTGCATTACCATCCAGGCCAATTATTATTTCCTCCACTTTATCCCCCCTCTCAGTTTTGATTCATGTATGCCTTCTTTTTGTGGCAATGATGGTTCTCACTGTCTTGTTAAGATGCATGAAATATTCTCTGAGCTGGAGCATTTCTGATTCATTTCATACCTAGGAGAATCACAGAATCATGGAAGGATATGGGGTTGGAAGAGATCTCTGGAGATCATCTAGTCCAACCCCACTGCCAAAGCAGGTCCACCTAGAGCAGGTTGCACAGAAACTTGTCCAACTGGATTTTGAATGTCTCCAGAGATGGACAATCCACCACCTCTCTGGGCAACCTGTTCCAGTGACCTGCCACCCTCAAAGTCAAGAAGTTCCTCCCCATCTTTAGATGGAACTTCTTATGTTCAAATTTGTGTCCATTTCCTCTTGTCCTCTCATTGGGTACTACTGAAAAAAGACTGGTCTCATCCTCTTGACACCTACCCTTTCAGTCTTTATAGATGTTGATCAGATTCCCCTCAGTTTTCTCTTCTCCAGATTAAAAAGACCCAAGACCCTCAACCTTTCCTCATAAGAGAGATGCTCCAGGCCTCTTATCATCTTTGTAGTCCTCTGCTGTACCATTTCCAGCAGTTCTCTGTCCTTCCTGAACTGGGGAGTCCAGAACTGGACACAGTACTCCAGATGGGGCCTCAGCAAGACAGAGTAGAAGGGCAGGATATTCCCCTTGTGAATTTGTGTCGACTACTTCTGAGAGCTTTCTTTTCTTTCAGATGCTTTGAGACGATGTCCAGAATGAACCATTTCCATCATCTTTTCAGGTATGGAGGTGAGGCTGACCATCCTGTAGTTTCCTGGGTCCTCCTTCTTGCCCTTTTTGAAGGCTGGAGTGACATTGGCTTTCTTCCAGCCCTTGAACACCTTGCCTGTTCTCCAGGACCTTTCAAAGGTGATGGCGAGCAGCCCAGCAATGACTTCTGCCAGCTCCCTCAGCACTCATGGGTGCATCCCATCAGAATCCGTGGACTTACGGATATTCAGTTTACTTAACTTTTCCCTAACTCGGTCTTCCTCAACCAAGGGGAGGTCTGTCTTCATCCAGGCTTTCTCTGTTAAATCCAAAGTCTGGGATTCCTGAGGGCTGGCCTGAGCAGTAAAGACTGAAGCAAAGAAGCATTCAGCAACCTGAAATTCTCTGCATCCTCTGTCATCATGGCACCCATCCCACTCAACAACAGGCCCACATTTTCTCTTGTTTTACTTTTGCCACCGATAAACTTGAAAAAACCCTTCTTGTTGACTTTGATATCCCTTGCCAGGTTTAATTCTAAGGAGGCTTTGGCTTTCCTCGTTTCATCCCTGCATACTCTGACAGCATTCTTGTAATCTTCCCAAGACCCTTTTTCCACTCAGTGTAAACTTCCTTCTTCCACTTGAGCTTTGTCAGAAGCTTCCTGCTCAACCACACGTCTCCTGCTTCCCTTGTTTGACTTTTTACTCTAAAGGATGCATTGATCCCAAGCTTGGAGAAAATGATATTTGAATACTGTTCAGCTCTCTTGAGCCCCCTACCTTCTAGAGCCCTAACTCATTGGATTTCTCCAAGCAGTTTCTTGAAGAGGTAGAAGTTGGCCCTTCTGAAATCCAAGGCTTCAATCCTACTTGTTGTTTTGCATATATTATGCATGATCCTGAACTCTATGTTTTCATGTTCACTGCAGCCAAGGCTGCCCTCAACTTTGATGTCCTCTACCAGTCCCTCTTTGCTTTTCAGAAATAGGTCCAGTAGTACACCTCTCCTTGTTGGCTCCACCACCTGAGTCAAGAAGTTATTACCAATACACAGGAGAAGCCTCATGGACTGTACATGCCTGGCTGTGTAGTGTAGCCTTCCCAGCAAATATCAGCACAATTGAAGTCTCCCATGAAAATCAAGGCCTGTGATTGTGAGGCTACTTTCAGCTGGCTGTAAAAGAGCTCCTCAGCTTCCCCATCCTCATCAGGCGGTCTGTGATAAACACCCACAACAGTGTCTCTTTCATAGTGGCCTGCCCCTTAATCCTCATCCACAAGCCCTCAACTCTCTCTTCATCTGACCTCAGGGAGGGCTTTAGGGGCATCTCCTCACTCTCCATCTGTTCCTTAGCATAGAAGGCAACACTCTGCCCCTCCTTCATTGTCTGTCCCTTCCAAACAGCTTGTAACCCTCAATAGCCACACTCCAACTGTAGGATTTTTCCAACCAGGTACTCAGTGATGGCCCCTATATCATAGCTTTCCAGCATCACAGTAGCTTCCAATTCCTCCTGTTGGTTGCCCATGCTGTGTGCATTCGTGTAGAGACACTTCAGCTCAGCTGTAGGCTGTGCCACCTTTTACGGGGAACGCCGCTTGGTGTGTCCCACAGATGTTTCTCTGTTGAATGCAGCTGCCTCAGAGCCCCTGACTCTTCTCCATAAGACCTTGATTGCAGTGCTGTTTCCTCAGCGTTCCTTCCCAGAGAAGGAAACAAAGAGAATGGGAATTGAAACACTTGTGTAAAAACATTGTTAAGGGAAATGCCAAATGGTAGAAACTCAGGGAATAACCATTTCCATAATATCAAGTGGATAAGTATTAAATGTAACTCAGAAGCTGTTCTATAGGCCAAACAGTAGTTACATGTGTCTCTGTGGGCAGATTATGTATTGTCTCCATGGAGGAGCTGAAGAAGTTTTCTGCATAAAATAAACTAACATAGAGGTAACTCAAAAAGATGGTCAGAAAAAAACAAAACAAAATGTCGGGAGGGGCCCGGGAAGACATGCGGCCGACTCAATATGAGTGATAAAGCAAGCTCCGGCGTTTATTCGGATAGCTCAGATATTTATACACTTATTGTAAATTATGCCTACTTGTCACACACTAATTGGCTAGGCTTCTAAAGATTACATGTTCATACACCTCCTACTTGCAGTTTCTGCTTCAAGGTTCTCCAACATTCCAGAAGGACACTCTCCCTCTCTCCTTGTTTATCATTCTCGCAGGGTCTGTGTGACCTTGGCTCTTCTTCCTTGTCAGCGTAACTTGCAGTTCTCACTGAGGCCTACTGTGGCTAAAATCCTACTTATGCTAAACACTTAGGCTAACAAGAGGATTGCTTGTACAATGCTTCCATGGATCAAGGGCCCTGCTCCTGCAGCCATTCTGCAACAACAAAACACTCAGAAAGAACAGCAGTCGCATGTTTGCCTTGGCTTCTTTGACAGGTTAATGAAAATTTCCTCTAAAAGCCCTGATAATGGCAGTGGTGGACCACCCTGAACTGGGGGAGGTAAAATAGCCCTGAAACTGAGGATTAACAGAACAGAAATGTATACTCTTTGTGTTTAAATCTTTTCTCCTAAATAGAAGCCCTTTATTTTGGGTGTCTGCTTAGCACCTACACAGCCTACTGTGAGGACCAGAATAAGGGACAGAGGAACCATAAATGCCTGGGATGGGGGAAAAGAGCAGAATACATCCCAGAGAGGTCAGAGCTGGAGGAGCAGTGTATGCTGAGTGGCTTCAGAAAGCTTTGGAAGGAGGAGGTCATTGTTTCCATTTTTCCTTGGTTTGAATCTAGTAAATGAATCATGACAAGACCTGGTGACTGGAAAGTGAAATTAGGTAAATTCAAGATATAAATAAGGTGCTGTTTTCCAGACAAATGATAGACATCCCCTGGCAGCTCCACAACGCTGCTAGTGCAGTCTCCACCACCGAGGCAACAGTCTGTCGGGAAGCTGTGCTTCACAGTAGTGAATTCAGAGCAGGTCTCTCGTCACACTAAACAATCTGCCCTTTTAGTAGCTAGAATTTCAATTACTGTTTTCCAGCATTTACACAAGATGGTATTAGTAATACCTCCTTCAGATCTTCACTTTATAATTTCCTTCTGTTTCTGATCACAAATCACCTGAGGAACGACTTGGACAACAAACTTTGTGGTACAGGTCCTTGAATCTTGCTCCGTATAAATTCCAAGAGATTTTTTAGAAAACTGACAGTCCGAAATCCTTACCCACCTTTGAATTTCTCAGCATTTGTGTTTAAGTGCCATGTGGTTCATAACTGTTGCTGATTTAGATCTAAGCAACATGTCTAAGCAACACTGTGCTGATTTAGATCTAAGCACATCAGCAATGTCCATCTTTACTTCTGGGAAAGCTTAGATCTACCTGTGCAACATACATTGTGAGAAAAATAAGGACAGTTAGAATGCAAATAGACTAAATATTCAGGTAGTTGATGGTCAAGGAGAAAAGCTGGGTGATCTGCATCTTCACCTCACTTTCTGACTTCTTCATTGGATCATACTGCAGTGGTCTTTCAATAACATTTGCAAGTTACCGAGTGACGAGCATTCCACAAGTTTTGATAAGAGAATCTTGAGATGAAACTAACACATATCAGGTAATAGCACCCTTCTTCTGTGTCATGCTGGGCATCATTAGCTCTGCACAAGAAGAGTGTGCAAAAAGGATACACACGCCTAAAAGTATGAAACAATTATCTATTAGCTAATGAACACAAAAGGTAGCTGAGGTTTAAGGAGCCTTGTGACACTCACCACTCCACAAGGCGCCCCAAATCCTTTGCAGGTGGGGCAGGAGCAGGGTTGGTCCTGCGGCTCCCAGGCTTGGTCCTCATTGGCACAGCTTTACCATTTTCTGTTGACCCAAAATGTTATGACACTGATGACCAGGTGGTTCAGCCTGGTATTCCAGCTGGCTGAGTTCCTCAATGGAGGGAGGCTGCAGAGGTGCTTGCAGGTGTAGTGGTTACCTGTGGAGCAGCAGTGGAATGGCTACAGACCCACTGTCCTCAGTCCTTTTCCCTTGGTAAGTCCATGTGTAATATTCTTTGCAAAGGCAACACTCTGAACTTTACTATTAAATTATTAAAATTAATATATTCTGTCTATGACATAGCTGCAACATTATTTCAGGAATTAAAATATTTATTTAAATGTAACAATCATTGCAGTATTTGGTTTCCCAAACTACAAGACCAGAGAGATATTGAATCTGGCAAAAAGAGCAGAAGAGGTGTTGAGAGTTATATTTAACCATATGAGTTCTGATCACAGGAGATAAACCTCCTTCCCCTCACTAGCATAGTTGCATTTTCATTTTCTTCTGACATTTTAATGAGATATGGAGATCTCTCTTGCTCTCACTTGGCTCCAGACTTTATGAAACGCTTGAAGCCTCCTCCAAAGTGCTGGAGTTCATTACCGGAGTTTTCCCCACTGTAGTTCCTAATACCCCTTATTATGTCAGTAAGTGCATCAAATGAAGCTGCCAGAAATTAGACTCAAACCAAACAAAAGATTTTCTTGCAGGTGGTGTTGCAGCTGAGAGGCAGAACTCTTCACCACGGGTTATAGATGGTAAAAGCTTACATGGCCTCAAGGAGAAGATGGAAAAGCTCACAGAAGAGAAATATATTAAGAGTTCCTAATTTCATAGAAACTACTTGCAGCTCAGGAAGTGCCTGGGCTGCAAATAATAACAGGCTGGGAGAATCATCAGAAAAATACCATATATATTTGTCCTGCTCCCATACAGTGCCCCAGGCTTTTTGACCACTACTGGAAAGCAGATGGTTTATCCCCCTGTCCTATGTAAGATAATCAAAAATGTGCTCACCTGATTGATTCTGAGGTTCCAATCAATGCTGAGGTTCCAATCATATCATTGCATATGGTCTAATTTTCTTTGTTATTAACCTTCTAACAATGATGAAATAAAATTGGCTGAAAAGGAAAAATTTATAGAAAGCATAGAATATACTTTCATGTGATTAAAGGTACAGACCATTAGGATATTTATCTTCTTGATCTCTGTGCCTATTGTCAAGATTTTTACCAGTTTGCTTTACATCTTTTCATACTAAGCCATCACCACACTCTCCATTTGTGGTCTTACTAAGCTCTGCTTCTTGTTTAATTATGGATAAAGTTGATATCCAATTCGATTCAGTTCAAAGAGCACAGATAAAAAAATTCAGGAGTCTCAGATCTGTGCCTGTCATTCATAGGCAGCTCTGGTGTGTTTTTTCTGCCTGCATCCCCTACAACCTATAGAGGCATAGGGAAACTGTGCAGCTGCTCGGCTCCACCAGCCTGGCTCCCAGGATCTGATCTTGACAGGAAGAGAACAGGGAAACTAAAAATTATGCCAGTCACCAGTCCTGGGATAAACTGAATCAAAAGACAAAGATATGAGAGAACCCAGTGCATACGAACCTGCCAGCAGAGCTGGAAGCTAAAGAGGTAGGGCCCAAAAGTTGACAAAATCTATTAAAACAACATTTCTGAAACAGGTACCTCTGCTGCATATGCAGCATATGATGGAGATGAGTATAAAAATCCTGTGAACTGTCCTCAGTTGTCTGTCAAGAAACGAATCTTCAGAAGTTGAAAAAGAAATTACTTAAAAATAGACTTAAGTAAAAAAAATAATGAAATGTTTGGAAATTTATTTAATGAGGCAGTTTCTGAAGTACAGCAGAAAACAAAGATTATATAATGGGTGTCAAGATAATAAATTGTACTCAAATTCTTCTCACGCTTCTGAGTCATTTAGCCTGCTGTCCTTTTGAGCTGTCACTTGAACAAAAGCATCTGAAGTGAACTAATTTGGTAACTTACCTCATTTATCTTTGGGAAGCAATCCTTTTCTCAAGAAGTCTCTAACAACAGGCTAAAAGAAGAGACAAGTGTAAGTGAAATGCCAATAAGGAAGACAATTATGTTTTTCCATGAGCTGAAACTTTGAAATGTCTGTTCCAGGCACCGTTGCTGTGAACACCACATGCCTCTGATATTCAGCTCAAAATTTAAAGAAAAGTAATGGAAATTATCTCTCTTATTGGAGAGTCTTTGAGAATCCAACAACATGGTTACAACACAGCACAACCACAATGTTATGAAAGAATAGCCAAACTGGCTTGGCTATCAGAAGTCACAGAGTTGCTTCAGGGAGACTCCTCCCTGAAGCATAGTGCTCATCTTACAGCATTTGTCCTTCCTCTGGTACCCAGATCTAACTCTCCCAAGGGCCAAGGCATATGTATTATACTGAATAATACAAAGAAAAGGAAAAATAATGTAAACTTTGAGTGCATGGTACAGTTTGAAAGAGGGGCTGTCCTTCTGGCTGATCAGCAGTGACTCCAAGCAGTGACTCAAAAAAAAAGCACACTGCAAATACCTTTACCAAATTGCAGAGTGTGTTGTTTCATCTTTGAGTGTCTCTGCTCGCCACCCACAGCAGGATAAATGCCATTTGCTCTCCTCTGACCACTGTGTTGCACTCTTACTC
>VXBW01003033.1:91438-124277 GCA_013400375.1 Thinocorus orbignyianus
TACTACTACTACTACTACTACTACTACTACTACTACTACTACTAATAATAATAATAATAATAATAATAATAATAATAATAATAATAATAACAACTAATTGTCTCTATTGAGAGACCTCCTAAAAAATGTAGGGAGGCTGCCAGTCTGACCCATCCCTGTGTGCGTGTCTTAACAGATGTGTACCCATTAACCTACCTGCCAGGTTATTTTTTTCTTACACTCATAGAAAATTCATGATTGCATCTCATTTTCCACAAAATTTTTTGTTATTGTTGAGAATTAGTTTTCTTAGCAATCGCCTAAATTAGATTAAGACAGACACTTAAAGGGAAGTTAGTAAGGTTCCCTTCATTACCCAGCCTGGATACATTAATGCTCCCAGTGTTCTCAAAAGGCTAACGCACTGAGGCACATATAAAAATTGCATAAAGCCATGAACCTGGGTGGAATTTTAAAAGAAGATGTCAATGTGTCAAACTCAGTAGCAGACAAGTTGACCTCAAGCTCAACACAATAGATTTACTGCAGAATAGAACTGAAAACAAGATTATTTCTGGGGGAAAAGTCTAGCAGGTGGACTAACACGGTCTGAAATGTAGTATGCCATAAACCACTCAACATGAGATTAGTGGAGATTTTAAGAACTCACAGAAATATGTAGAGGATTATTTGACAATATTACTATCCACAAAAAGAGCTAGAGAAAATGAAGACTTAACAATATTCTCAAACACTGTTGCAGCAGTCAATGTTTTAACATGAAATGAGATTTAAAGCATTAGTAGTCATGCTATTCTCTAGCATCTCCATGCTCTCTCTCTCTCTTTCTTTTTGGAATTCATGAACATTTTACATTTTCTATAAGGCTGTAGAGAAAAGTCATTCTATTGCAATTCTCAAAGACATGTATGTATTAATCTCTTCAATTTAAATAGAAACTGGTTGATTTTTTTGAGCCTTAATCGAGATTTATGAATACTTACAATACTTTCTAATTGATCTGACATTTTTTGTAATTCTCACAGAAATGATAGCTACAGCCCTGGAGTACAGTTGAGGTGTACTAAAACCCTCAAATTTTCTTGCACACAAACAATTTGAATTTGTTAATGAACAAAAATGACTGTTAGTCAAAGCAGAGAACAAAGGGAGAGTCAGTATGAACATGGATAAGTTAATAGATGTGTTAATATTATTATTACTCCTGTTTTATTATTATCAACAGTGATATAAATTCATGAGTAAATAACAATATCTACTTGGATAGTAATACATAGAACAATTGGAAAGACAAAAGACATCTGTGGTAGGGAAAAAAAAAGCAGTTGATTTAATAAAATACTAGGTAATACAGAAAGGAAAAACAAGCTTTTAGGGTTAAATTAATCTTGCCTAATTTCAGCCATTTAAACCATTTAACACTTCAGCTGTTTAAACTTCAAACATCTCTTTTCAAGACAATTGTCTAGTTTCCTCTGTAGTCAATGGACGGAAATATGTTATAGCCAGATTTAATTAATCTCACCCATCTTGAACAATGCTTTAGGGTAGCTTACTTTCGAGACATATTTTTGACAATTACCATCAGCTGAGACTAATTTCACTCTCACATGAAGGAAAGCCATGGAAAAAATAAAGCAAATACAGGTTTAAGAATGTTGAAAACAAGAAAACCAAGTTAATCATATAAAATTACATAAAAGCTTTTCTCAGAGTTTTAAATGGAACTTAAAGACTTTTAGAGGGCTTGCGTTTTAACACTGTCATTATTTCCTTTAGAAATTTCCATTTTTAAAAAGTCTGCTTTGTCTCTTGCATTAAATGAATTTGGGTATTTTTAGGAGAACTGATTCCTTGGGCACTTAAAACTTGAAAGTTCAAGTCAGGTGTTTAACTTTGAAGGATGAATTAGACCTTACAATTTTGAACCAAATTTTGAAGCAAAAGATTACAAAAGACAGAGAGATAAACAGAAAAATGCAACATGCTTTTGTCAAATTAAGTGCTGTCAAGCAACTCTGACTTTTCTTTAAGAAATGAAACTATTACTTAGATTAAATGTAATAGGCATTTTATGTTTAGAAAATCATAGAAAGAAAATCATATAAAGAAAAATCTTGCTGAAGAACAAGAGAGCTAAATGTAATGTGGTTAATGTATAAGTGTAACCAAGGTAAGATAGGCAGGGAACTACCAAAAGAGGAAATTTAAACAGTATTCTCCAGAGTGTAAGTTGACAGAGAAAGGTAACAATGAAGGTACTTAAAAATTGCTCATAAGATTCATTTATTGATTTTTTTCCATCAATGATCTTAGCTCAAAAACAAATATGTGATGATAAAACTTTCTGATTAAGACTTTGTCAATAAACATATGGGTCAGGAAGAACAACATGATGTTGAGGCCTGTTGGAAATAGGATTAAATTCAATGATGTATAAAATGAAAGGTCATGTGCTTAAGGACTCACCAGAAGACTTTCTGGAGTAATACGGAATTTGTCAGCTGGAGCTGAATGAGGCAGAGAATGGGCATGCTATGAATACAGGTATCTTAGTTACCATGGAGGGTCAGGCATGAAAAATGTGAAGGTGTTCCTAAGATATGCTGGGGGAGGTATTTCCAGCAGAGACCACTCTTTCGTTTTACCTGAATGATAGACTGAAGCTCAGTGGAGGTAAAGAAATATTAATAGCTTTTGTGAGAAGTATTGATGGGTTTTGTGGCATTTGTGAGAGCCACACTTCCTCTGGTGTTCTGCAGTGCCAAAGGAAATCATGGCACCCCACAGAGCATCCTTTGAAATAGGAAATCTTCCATTTGTGGAGGACTAAACTGAAGCTCATGCAGGTAAAATGGTTTTCCTTAGTAATCCACCGGGTTTGTAGAAGGTAGGGTAAGTTTCTTTAATTCCTGTACAGTGAGCTGTCTACTCCACCGCAGTGACTTCCTACAGCTGGAAATGAGAGTGAAGGAGTTAACTTTTTTGTCTGTTAAAAGTAGCTATTTGTAAGTAATAAGCTTGTAATTAGAAACAGACAGATACCAAGGCAATTTTCCTTTTGGAGATTGTTATAAAAGAGTACAGCAGTATTCCTACAGGTGTGGAATGGAGTGTGGTTTGGAGAGTAATAAATTAATAGAGCCCTAAATTCATCAATTCACATGGGAAAGTATAATCTTGCAGCTAACTTGATTTCAAACTTGAGCTAATGCTTAGTGTGGTCCTGCCCCGGAGCAAATCAAGTAACTCTGCATCTTGCCCTGAGATGACTCACCTCTGGTACCTGGGTGTCTGCCCTGGATATCTCCAAATATCTAGGTTGAGAGACAGTACGGATGAGCCCATGCGTAAACACAGCCTTAAAATCATCAAGCCCATGGTGACGCTTCCTTTGTCCACCTGACTTTGGCTTTTTCTGCAGAATGAATTGGGATTATTCAAAAAATCTGTTCTAATGCTAATTTTTCAAAAGCTTTCCTTATCATGCTAGATTGACAATGAAAAGGGAAACATTAGTCACAACATGAGCAGAAGTTATTTGCTTTGAATTTGTTGTGTTGATGTGCTGTCTGTTTAGATTAGCTGTATTGTAATTGCTCCTAATTTGGTGTTTCATTTACGTGTGCAAAATTATGTTCATTCCAATAGACTATTTCAGGAGTTTCAGTGACACACATAAAAATATTTCTGTTCACCCAAGCAAATTAAACTTCATGATAAATTACTTTATTACTTTGTTAACAAAGATGTGAAGTATGAAGGAGATTATCCAGTAGTGTTTACGTATATTAGATGCTGCTGGATGGCTTTTACCCTTGATTTATTTGGAGATTTAGAAATTAATACACTTTACTAAATATAAGCAAGACGTTTAATAATACAACAAAGCATCAATGGGTAGCCTGAAGTGTTTAAATGAGCTTTACAGCTCTGAAACATAAAATATAAAGTATGTATATTGTTGACACAGGAAGTTTGGATCAGATAATCAAAAATCCTGTATTTAAACTGTACTAATTCTTTGCTATGAGTTAAACAAACAAGATAATAATAAAGCCCTCTGAATAACATTGTTGCTTTATCCACCAACAGTCTTATCTGAAAAATTGTTGGATTTTCAGTAATGTTAATTATCCATTTCTTTGACTTTAACCTCTTCTTGGTCTCTGAGAAATGGCATATACCTTGCAAAGAAATAAAACCAAAACTTTACAAAAATAATATCTAACATTATTGGAGATATCAAATATCCCAGACTCCATTAGCCACCTGGATTGTGAACCTTAAGCTCAGCCTACAGTACATTTCCAGAATCAAGAACCCTGCCATAAAAGGTCCTAACAAACCTAGTAAGGAAATAAATCCAGTCCCCCTTAATATCTATAGGAGAAATTTACTGTCCTGGTTGCAAGCTTTGCTTGGTGTCAGGGTTAAGGCTGAATAATGTAATAGTTTCAAGAATGAGTATTTCTGAATATTGATTGTCCTCCGTGGACAGAAAGAGGGGTTGGGGTTATCTTTTTGCATTATGTTGTCTTCTACAATGAGGAATGATCCTCCAGGTTTCTGGCTATATTCTGTTAGGACTCACAATATGGTTATGGCTGAACAGTCTCATGCTGTGGGAAGTGAGAGGACTGATGATATTAGACGACGTTCAGAGGCAAGAAGGGCTTGGTACTGGCATTTACATGGCACTCCATGTTTTTTTTACAACAGTATGGTACTCACATCAGGAATTTAATAATTCTGGATTAAGGTTAAGGAAGGTCCAGGCAGGTAGCAGGTTGTGGGACACAAGCAGACTCATTAACAGGAGATGGCCTGAGTCATTCTTCCTTTTTCAATATTATATGTCCTTTTACAATGCCCATGGTCCTCTAGGTTTCAGAGCACCCAGGACCAGTGTCAGGCTGTTATTGTTGAAATATCTCATCCAGGGAGCTAGTACATTGCCTATCCCATCCCTGACTGACTGAAAAGAACTGATGTTGTTTGCTGTAAAAGACCATGGAAAACCATTTAAAGAGAACAATTCTTGCCCTGAAAACCCAAATATTATCTTTAATCCACTATCTTCTTAGCTCATTATGTTCCCCATGGTCTTAAATGTATCTCACTTTTTTTACATGCTTATCTGGATTTTTTATGAGATTTTTGGCTTGTTTTCCTTTTACTATTATCTTAAATTTTCAATTGCATCTGAACTGCACCATACCTATTATTAATACACAGAACAGCCTTTTCTTTCTTTCTTTCTTTCTTTCTTTCTTTCTTTCTTTCTTTCTTTCTTTCTTTCTTTCTTTCTTTCTTTCTTTCTTTCTTTCTTTCTTTCTTTCTTTCTTCCCCCAAATTTGATCAGAAATAACAAATTACATAGGGATTTATTTGTGATAGAAAGGATAGGCCAAGTTTAAAATACATTTGAATGCAGAATAGAGACACCCAAACAATTATGTACTTAGAGATAACACAGATATCTTTGATTTTTGTAGGCAAATGCTGTCACTACTCTGAGCACTTGTTATGAATATACAATGGTAATTATGACCGTGAACATCTTGCATTTCATTCATATTCCCAAATGAAAAACCTCAGCACTCAGGAAAACTATTATGAATTTATAACTTTACCTATAAAACTTAAAGTTCATGAACAAATAAATGGAGCGTGGCTTAAGAATCTCATAAGTTTACCAAAGGATTTTTTCTCAGAATGTAGATTTTTATACATTTTTGCCATGTGCCTTCAAGCAGAGGATGAACCTTCTTACTTTTTTGGCTCTAAAAAAGCATAGCTTTTCACTTGACTTCATAGCGTCACCAAAACTGACAAATAATCTTTATGTGGTTATTTATTCTTAAAGTAATTGATGTACCTGGTAGTGATTTACATTCCACAGAAGGCAACTAGTCTAAAATAAACTAAAACATTTTGATCACATGGATGTCCTGGATTCAAAGGCTGTTCAGATTAGCAAATAGAAGAGCCTATCTCCCACCCTCAGGACATGGATTGCATCTGTGGTGCTTACTCCCCTTCTCCTTTCCTCCTAGGATGGGGAGGCTCCATCTCACAGTCAGTAAAGAGCCGTACCTGACCACTGCTATTCCTCTATCTGCCCAGGACATAGGCTAAGAGGGTCCCAATGCCAAAGGTCATCCTAAAATTAACTGAAATGAATCATTGCACACCAGCCCGAGCCAATGCCCAGCTGAGTTTATTTTACCAGCTAGATTGCTAGTTCATATTTATAGAAATATCTATTAGTTCAAGGACAAGCCTGCCCAAACCCATTGAGAAGAAATATTTTCACTGCTAAGTGCTGCATTTAGTGATAAAGATACTGGGAAGATCTTTGACTGGCACATTGGATTTCTGGGTCTCTCATATTTTGGCTAGATTGTTTGAAATCCAGAATTACTTATGTTATGTTCTTATGTTTGAGACTGCTGTTGGATTTATTTAATGTGAGGATAAAGGGCGTTTTAGGCTCCTTTCTTGCATGAATGATCCTGGGCTTTATCAAGCTGTCTTGAAAAAGACAGCTCTTTCTGTAAGTGTTAAGAAAAGTGTTCTTTCCACAGCAAACTCATCTGGTGTTCCCTGATGACAATGAAACTTTTTTCTGGGATGCGGCAGAATCTCATGGAAGAACCTGATTTCCCTTCCCACCTCCCCCGCCCTGTCAGGGAGGACTCATTAGCTGCTGAGATCTGGATCTGCCCTCAGTTCTTCAAGAAAGTTGTGTGGAAGTCTGGCCAGCAGGTCTGACTGCCCTGGATGCCAGTGAGTGCTCTGCATCTGCTGTTGTGCCAAGTAATTTACATATCACCGTGGGCTTGTACAGGCTTGGTTTGTTCCTTATTTGTTGAAAAAAAACAAGCAAAACTGGCTCATGTCTCCATAAAACTATCATAACAGAGTAGCTAAGCAGGCCAGTCAAGTCCCAAAGATCTTGTGTGCATAAACAACTCTTTGCTAACATTTTTTTTCAGCCAAAATAACCTTAAAGCACAATAATAACTTCCAATGAAGATATCTGGAAGAGGCAATGGTACCAAGTGTTACTTTCACCAAAAGATAAAATGAGCTGCATGACCTTCATCAGGGACTACTTTCAAGTGAGTGTGAGCAACACAGATACCCAGGTAGTATGTGAGCAACAAAACCATCCTTTGAACCCAGCTTAGAAAGGTGTGTCGGTAAATTAAGATCGCATCTCTAAGGCACGGATTCAGGTATCTGACATTTTAGTCAAAATTGGTTAATATAAGTGAACATGATCTGAAACCTTTGAAGAAAGCAGAGGTAAGAGTTAACAAATGAGAGCTTCTGTCTGAAGCAGTTGTGCCTGTTCTCAGGGCAGAAATTACCATGCAGCACCTATGGGCAGAGGCTGGGCAAAATGCTAAGAGGACTCTGGGACAGGACTGCAATGCAGACACTAGCAAAGGGGTGCAACAGAGGGGAAGGATCAGATCAGGTGCATTCTGCCAACCCTGGCACTGGAAACCTGTGTTTGTAACCTAAAAAAGAAATAACTATTCTCTCCCGCTATTCACCTTGAAAAGCAAGGTGGAAAAGAGCAATAAGAGCCGTATATTGATTCTTCTCTCTCTGAATATTGTCTCTGGTAGAGCATTTTCTAGTGCTTTGTCTAGATGTCTAAAGATGATCTGAATGAATTTAAGGATTGAAATAGTATTTGGTAACCAATAAAAAAAAAAAAGTATAAATACAAAATCTCATTTATGTGCACCAAAAGAATACTAAATTTTTTGAAGTTTTTTCACTCCAGAATTTGTATTTTTTAAGACTTAATTTTTTAATTTTTTTTTTCTTTTTAATTTTGACACTTTCCAAGCAAGTTATATTTTATTCAGATGTTCACCTAAACTTCATGGATGAGAAGAGGTAAACTTGTCCTCTAAATAATGGGAAATTTTTCATGTGAAAAGAGAATTTCTGCTGTTGTTTTCATCAGAATTGTAGTTAGACTTGTTCCACTTTGATTCGTATAAAAACAAAAATGCCTATTATTTTTTCAACTTTAAGATAAGACTGAGACTCCCAGGCTTTTATTTGAAACCATCCTGCAGTCAGATATTATTTTCCTGAAAGTTAGTTTGTATTTTAATTCCACCTACTCTTTCTATTACGTCTAAGTACATTTCAATGTACTCTCCTAAGTCTCTTTGGACATTGTTATTGATTCTGAGAAGGTAAGATGCAGGATGGGCAGAAAATTTTTGGATCGGAATGTGCTCACAGTCTGCTGTTTCAGAGCTTTGGCACAACTAATTCACATATGACCAAATAAACATCCCCTTGGCTATGCTTCATGCTTGCACTTTAACTGGAACTGTTTCATACTGCATGAATGATTAAGTATTAACTGGGCCAGAAGTTGACTTAGTCTCAGTTCTCATAGCACAACTTTTGGCAGAGCAATTGCTATTAGATCCTACATTCATAGAGAATGTATCACTCTGGGTTTGGGCACCATCCTTGCAGGGGTGGTTGTACTAGGTGACCTTTAAAGGTCCCTTTCAACCCAAACTATTCTATGATAATGTTGATTCATCCGAAATATCTACTATTCTGGGCAGAAGAGTCACATAAAAGCACATACTGCGCAGTTACAGTTTTCTACTAGTCGAGATTTAAACAAAAATGCTTCCTCCAAATTGTTCTAGTATTCCTAAGAGCAGGTCAATAACTTTGGCTTTAGTTCTGGGGTTTTTTTAGAAGAATATGGCTTTAGGTATTCTCACCACCAGGAATGCTTCTGAATGCACTCATCAAGGAAAGAAACAAAAGGCCCCAGATACTTCTTAGGACAATATCTGAGAGTGTAAAGTCTCTCTACTAAATTGGCAATAATAGAAACAGGAGTGCAGGGAAAGGCAGATGGTGTGTGTTTAAACTCCCAATGAAGTTGTTCCAATATGCAGTCAGATAAGAACATTTTAACACCATTGATACCTCCAGATGTATTTCATCTTGGCCTTGAAGGTCTTTTGTGCTGCAACACCAAGCAACTAGAATGTTTTGAGAGCTCCAAAACTTTGCAAATAATGTAATTATCCATGATTTTTTTGTCTTCTCTGACTTCTCACCTGTGCCAGGCTGGGCATGTGTCTACATGTGAGAGGGTATCAGTGCCCGTGTGTGCATCAGGGTGATGGAGCTGAGGTGAGTGGCACAGGTACTGGCTGATCCTCTCCATTGTGACACAAGCTTCAGAAAAGTGGAAATACTGAGTTGTGGCTCTTCAAACGCCACCTCACATCCCCTGCTCCTGTGAGATGAGCCTAGAGAAATGAGTGATGAGTGCCATTTCTCTAAGAATTAAAGGCAACCACACCCTTATGATCTACATTGAAGACCTCACAAAACATGAAAGACAAGAAAATTTTCCAGGGAAGTTAACTTTTACAACACATGCATCTGAGGAAAAAACAATGTAGAGATAAATTGATCTTTTATTGTCATGTTTCATAATGATGGATCTGACTAAGGAGAGTTTAAGTTCTTTTGAGCACTCAATCTGCAGAAAATCTGTCAGAAAAAAATCCCATTTTAAAAAATATTTCCAGTTAATGTCTCTATAAAATTTACATTGCTTTTTAGTCTTATTTGCATTTATAATCCTCTCTTTTCAGTTATTTTAGACTTAATTTTTTGACTTTTTTATTAACATAATTTTCATTACAAATGTTATTTCATCTTTATAGACAATATTTTATGGTAGTTTGACTCTTAGTTAGTGTGTAAGTAGTATGGTATATCACGGTTGAATGAAATACTTTTGCTTCATATTGAATTAATGAATTAAAATTTGGAGCACAAACAAGATGTGACCAGTCTGGGAGAAGAACAGAAGAAAAGAAGAGTAGAATATACTGCTAACTCAACACCCCGCATAGATGATATTATCACAGATCTTGTTGCTGCCAGTTTTTCGTAGTAGTTGATCAATTAAATTGTTCAACAGGGAATTTAAAATGAACAAAAGAAGTACTTTCTCACAGAAGACCTAATTAAGCTATGGGACTCATTTTCATACGTTAATGTGAACACTGCATGTTTAATTTGGGAAATGTCATAATCCAGGGTTATTAAAAACAAAAAAGAGTCTTAGGAAGTCCCAAAGCTTCAGGCTGGTCAACACTGGATGCCAACACTAGTTCTGCTTTTATGTTCTGCTCTACTCCTCTGCTGCTAGCTGGTGTTGGAGCAGGACACTTACTTAGATAGATCTTTCATTTGATCCAATATAAATGTCCTAATATCTTTCTATTTCCTACTTCTTTTTCTTCTTCCTAGAATGGGCATGATAGAAGACATAGAACGCTATTCAAAGAATAAAAATACAGTTCTGTTTTCCAAGACTTTACCATCCAGGACAAGAGACAGATGGAAAGAGGCAGATGGAGAGTACGAGAAATCAATGACACATCAATCAACATGAGTGGCAGTAAAATCGTTGCCACAGCAGTTTTACCACTAGAAGGTTTTTTCCCCTAGCATTAGGGAAATAAAGATTTTAAGAAGAGACTTGGAGAAAGATAGAAAGGCATTTTTACTGATGTTTACAAAAAAGTTCTCCGGAATGTGAGGAAAGATGAATATGCTCATTTGCTCTAAATTAGGAGCTAGGGATTTCACCTTAGATTTTTGTGTCCTAAATTCCTGACCAAAATTTTTGTTACATACCATTTTCTGGTGTTATGTTACTCAAAACAATAAAAGTACAAAGTAAATCTCTTTTCCTCTGTAACACCACTGAGTATATCTGAAGGCCTGAGGGAGTCTTTCAAAACCTTGCATGCTTTGGTGTGTAGTCTATGGTATGTGGGTTCCAAAATAACTTGATGTGATAGCTGCCAGCCTAAGAACCGGGGCAAAAGCTGTCTCTCTAATAAAGACTGTGACTTGTATGTGCTTTAATCCACTATTAATACATGTCTGAGAGAGTTTTAAAACTAAAACTACTGATGCTAAAGAAAAAAACAGGTCAAAACTATGAGAGGTAAGTAGGAAGGGATGACATGGCAAAACCCTCGTTAGACTAAGGGATTGGAGGAGAAAGAATCAAAAAGTAAGGTTCTAATGTAATAACAAGGAGAAAGAATAACACATAAAAAACATGACAAAGATTGGACAGATGAAGCAAGAACCTGGACACCCTTGCAGCAACGCATGAAAGCTGATCTTGCTCAGTCACAGCTCTCCTGGTCTGCAGCACATGTTCTTGTGGTATTGTCAATCCAGGATTGATCTTATGCACACTTACAGAGCAGAAATTTTGGTCTGCAAATTGCCTACTGCAAGGGTGCTTTTGCCAAGTGTCATGGCTTGTGAGGAGATTTACATGTCCCCTCCAAAGAACTCTCAGGACGCATCTGAGTGTTGCATGTGGATTGCCCCCTCACTCAGCAACTTTAGATAAAGACATGCAGTGACCCACCAGTAAAGCCCTGTTTTCACTCTTGTTAGCAATGTCTCCCACGCTGGAGGATAGCAAAGAGCGTGAGCAGCAGAATATTACTGGGGCTGGCTCATTGGAGACAGTGGGTTGCACATGGGCAAGTGGGACACCTCCATTACCCTTCTTGCACTCAGGAAAGAGGAAAGATGCGTAGGAGAGCAATTCAGAAATATCCTCACCTTTAGTGCTCAAGGATCCCACTCCCAGAGCCCCAGGGGAGACTCTGGAGGGAGTTGCCTTTCTTGTCACCTGCGTGCTCCACAGAGAGCTTCCAGAGCTCTGCCATTTCCTTCTCAAGTTTGCAGCAGGTTTGCTAGACTTAGCTCTGTGTACCAAGTGTACTTCTATTTGTGGTTTGTCTTCCGGATGCCTTCATTAGTGGGATAAGAATCATCCTAACTTGCTCTTTGCTTTTCTAATTTTAAATGCTACTTTAGCTGGCTTTTATTCATACTAAAATCAATTTTATGACATTGTAAAAGGAAGAATAAATCAGTTCTAGCCACCTACCGAGCTGCCGCATTTCATGCCAGGGTTCATCAAACACCTGGTGATTTTTCAGAAAGAGAATGAAACCTACTTGTGTTTACATCAATTTTGATGGAAAAAATCCCAACCCTAAACAGTTGACAATCTCAGTCCCAAGAAAGAAAAAAGCTGAACACAGAAACAATGAGACAGTTTTAAAAATCTATTTTTTTAAAAGATTCTGGTTTACACTATTAAACGAAATGTTGAGATAAATTCCAAACATTTCTTTTCACCCCACAGACAAGAAATCCTAACTCAAAACAACTTCTTAGTAAACTCACACCTTCTTTTGTTTGTGTTGTTAATGTTACTACTTTACAACATTAGTGTGAACTTCCAGGTTTACATTTACTTCTTCACTTAGCAAAAGGAAAGAAACTGAATAAAACACATTTTGTTTTAACTCCAGGTTTACAGACAGGATGTTATGCAGCTTTGTGGTCTCCAAACCATAATGAAAATCAGAGACAAAAAAAGAGGCTTTGGGGAGTGACTTCAGTCCTTGTGGGAGCTGCTCTGTGCCATTAAGCAAGATGCTTTAGCAGAACTTCTCTTCATGCCCAAAAGCTGTCCAAGCCTTCATGCTTCAGTAGCTCCATGTTTCAGAATCTGTCAATCACTGTGTGCAAAGGATTCAGTGGGGAGTCACACAGGGCAAATTACATGGATAAAGCCACTTGATATTCCTCCTTGGTCCCATGAACCTTTCTCATTTCATTTTGTATCTCATGATGGACAGTAGCAGACGGGCTGTGATGTGTGATCGCTTAATGATGACAAAAATCTCTCAGCCCGACATCATTCCAGCAGAGAGTTTTTAAATCTGAATTTAGGTTGCTTGCCTGTTACAGGTTGTGGACTGTGTGCATGTAAGGGTATTTTATGGGTAATATTTTCTTGTGTATTTTTAGTTCTTTGTGATTTGCCACAAGTAAAGGAGCAGGTAAGTGCCACCTTATTAATTGCTAACTCATCGGAAAATTGATGACTACTTGCTGACTGGTAGGGTTTATCTTTTCCCCCTGATTTATGGTTTCAAAGTTCAGAAAGGAGTATTGTGATTTTGAGGCCTTTTAATAAAGCAACTCCTAACAATCTACCTGTTAATTCATGAGAAAAACAGAGTTACTCCTTTCTTTAACGACTTCAGGTAGTTAATATCCAGTAGAGAATCGACTGCAACCCTAGGTAGTGGTTCCAGCAGTTAGCTATCCTCCTTGTCAAAGATGCGTATTTCATTTTCACTCTAAAAGCATTAGCTACCACAACTTGCTATTAAATCTTATTATGCTTAGATGGACTAGACTAGAACTCTCACAACCCTTTGTCCCCTTTTGCTTCTTAAGGTATTTTGAGATAGGGCTTAGTCACTGTTCTTTTTTCCTGCTTGATAACTAAGGTTCTTCAGTTGCCCTCTGTAATGCAGATCAATGTCAAAAAGGCAAGACAGCAGAAATGGCTTGAAACTGCAGGGAGTCATTTTCACCTTAGGTCAGCTGTGCAGGGAGGATCACTACTGCAGTGCTGCCCTCAGCTCTGGAGTCCCCTTTCCAAAAAGAACAAGATAGATCACAAAGTGAGCAAGTACTTGGGATTCTAAAGCTACAGCTGCAGTATTAAGGTTTCCACATGTTATACCAGTTAATGATAAGACATGTAAGAAATTATTTTATTTTAGTATAGAACTACCAGTATTAAGGTAAAGGTAGCCGACAGTGACGTTAGTTTTTTCTTTTCCCTGATGTACAGAGGCATAATGACAGCCAGCACCTTAAAGCTGAAGTCATACACATTCAATGTTGAAATCAAATGCAATTTTCTAGCAATGAAGTTAATTTCCTATTTGAGAGATTACACAGTGAAGAGATACATTTTCCATTGCATTGGAGTCTTTAAAATGAGCTCAGTACCTTGAAAAGAACACCCAATTCTTTAATTTGACTTTTGGGGAAAGCGCATGTACATGGACTACATGTAAGAGAAACCACACAAGGCATTTCAAACAGCCTCTTCTGATCTTAGAGTTGAGGAGTACAAATAAACCATTCCATTCCATTCCCGTTAAAATACAAAAGGCGCAGCTGAACTCATTTTCCAAGAGGAGAGCAGGAACACAACAATAAGTGTAGTACTGGAATCAGCATCCAAAGGACTGCCAAGCGCTGCAGAGGAAGCAGTGCTTGGACCTGCTTAATATTTAAGGGTTTTAATTTATCCTTAATTCAGACTTCAGTGATGTTTGAAATACCTGTGTAATCAAAATTTGTTTCAGACTTCAGTGCTTGTGATAGCAAATGAGACTGAGTTACTCTTAAAAGACAGATATTTCTTTTCAATTTGTTTTCTGTTCAATTTTGTTTTTCTGTTCAATTCTTTTCAATTTGTTTTCTTTGCTATAACTTTAGATGATATGCTTAAATTCCTTTAGTTGTTCTGTTATGAATCCATACAAGTTAACATGTTAAATTTTTAATTAAAATATAATTAAAGTTTTAGGAAAACTACTATATTCTTCATCCCTGTCTTTTACCTGAAGTTTTGGGTATATGCTCTCGAATCTGTAAGGTTTGTTTGTTTCTGAATTGGTTTCTTTTTCTCAATGAAATTTTATTGCAGAGTTACGATAGGAGTAGGCTATGAAAATTTCTGTAAGAGTTCTAGTAGTTTTACTTTCAAATAAATTATGTAGATAACAAATTCTGCAGTAGTTCAGTCTGCTGTGTTCAGAACTGATCTATGAAAGCGTTACAGTTATATTTTAATTGCTATTTATAAAAAAACCAAACTGATTTGTTGCTCTGTTTCAGAAATCTCATTCTAGGGCCTTATTAGCATTCAGTTTGTTTGCCCAAGGGCCACTGAAGTGTAATTTCTTCTCTACAAAACCATTTTTTCTCCTCAAGCAGTTTCAGAGATATGGAAGTCCCCAGTGCTTCTGCCTTTTCAGTCACCCCCAAATAGTAATGTACTGTCTAAGAAAAAACAGGTTTATCTCTCAGTTTCCTAAGTTTCGTGTCAAGGTATCTGAAAGCTTTTTAATTTCCTTCCATTTCACTCTTTACTTAAAAGTGTACTGTGGTAATAGACTCTATCTCCATTCTGCCAGTTAATGTTTCATCCCATTCAAAGCTTCTTTTGCCCCTTGAAAACCTGACATATTGTGTTTGGCAGAATCATCTGTCTGCAAAGTGCACCATTTATAACAAGCTCTCAATTTTCAAAATGCTGCACAGTCTTTAAGCTACATCATACCCATTAAAATCAGCTCCTGAATCAAAAAATTTCCTTTTATTGTCAGGAATCTCTTGTATGGAGTGATTGTTCTGGGTACACCAACCTGCTATGCTAACTCTGCTATTTGATGTATTGGAATCACCTGTAAATGATAATGCACTCAAAGTATGTTCTGCTCCCCTCTCCTTTCTGTCAAGACAAAGCGTTTCTTATTTAGCTTTAACTATGTTTTTTAAGACTACTGCTGATATTTGATATTTTATAAATTTTTTTTTACTAGGCATTGTAAATATGTGTATTATGTACATTTAAAATATATGTTGATAAAAGTCACACACACACCCCTACATATATTTATATGTAAAAATGTGACCTGATTTAAAAGGCAAGGGCTATCTCCACTTTCCTGTGACTGCTTAAGTGCTTTAAGTGCTCAGTGTGAGATGAGATGTTTGGGAAAACATTGGTGATTCGTGCCTCGTGTTAGCACTGGCTCCCTTTTTGAAAGCCTTCAACAGAAATTGGCGCTAACCAACCACTCCACACATTAGAAAAAAAAATATTAGTCAAGCATGAAAAATAGTGCAATTGCTACAGAAATTACATTATATAAATCAATAGCAAATTTAGCATCCACCTGCTTTTATGGAGTCTAATAATGGGCCTTACATTTCCTAAACTGTTCTCGCATCTATGAAGAAAATGAATTTGCTTCCCTGAGGTTGTCGTGTAGCCAGGATGTGAATTCTGGGTCCCATACTGTCCCCATGGCCTCTGGACTCACTCTCTGACTTTCCTGTGGGCCACTTCACCTCACTCCCTCAAGATAAACCTGCCATGGGATCTGACCCTGACCATCTTTAGGTTGGTGATCACTAATGATGCAAAAGCAGATCACGGCCACTTTGCTCATCATGTTCTGCTCCTCCACAGAGCAGAAATGTATACTCAGCTCCTAATACAGTAGATTTCAGGACCATTTATCGCTTCATATGGATCTTTAGAAAAGGAAGAGCAGCTTCACTTGGTCAGACCAGACCTGACTGGGATCATATGGTCTGTAACACTTCCTGTAGTTGTATATCCACAGGCAGAAAATAAGAAAGGATCTATAAGTAAATTAAAAGTTATAACTAAGGCCAAGAGCATTGAGTGTTATTTTAGGACATAACACTAACCTATGAATGAAATCTGCCATTTAAATGACATAGCTATTTCAGAAACTGGCATTCTGAATGCAGGAAATACAGAGCTAAGATACTATATAAATGAAGTTCACACGTATTCCCAGATGTAAATCTGCAACCATGATATACAAATACTTTGAATTTTCTTTTTACTGCCAGAGGCAAAGAAAGAAACATAATGATTTTTTTCTGAAAAAAAAAGTAGTTAAGTTAAAGTAAGGACAAAGAGTTTTTCCTTAACAAAGAGATAGTAGCTTTGATTAAGCTTTAAATGGTAGGCTTTTTCCAGGCAGAAAAATGCCATTTTTATAAGAATGTAAATGTTTTAAGCACACTTTCTGAAGCAATGTTGCTGCTCAGACAGACATCTCTGCAGAAATAGGCAGTAGAGACTGACTTACTCTTACCAAAGTTAACAGAAGAAAAAACCTTCCCTCTTGAAGTCATATTGTGTATGGTCATGCTTTTATTGTTGTTCAGTCAAAAAAATCAAACATCTTGAGGGAGTCCCCCCTACCTGCCAAATTATAACACTATTTAAAAACAAATTCTACTACATTCTCTAAGCATGACACCTGATGCCTTAGTGTATGTGTAACTATACCTTCTCCTCTGCTGCCCTGTGATGGGTTGTGCATGTTCTGTCACAATTTTCCCACACCCACCCTGCATCTGCATTTCTTATTGTTCTTTCAAAAGCAGCATGGAGGAGCCTGTAAGTCATTTCACCTTCATCTTTCTTTACAGGCATACTGGTGTATTGGTGAAGATATATCTGTTGTTTGCAAGATAGGAACTTACAGACAGCTGTGAGAAGGCCCTCCTCAACTCCATCCACCCAGAGATTCATTAGCCAAATCCTTAAACTAAAAAGCATTGGAAGTGCAAATACTGGAATGAATAAATCTACTTTGTGTGCTTTGCCAGGCATAGATACAAAGCAAAATGAATGTACACATCTGAAAAAACAGTCACTAAAATCAACAGTAAGACTCTGACTGACTTCAGTGAGCCCTCAGTAACGCTCTTTCTGCTTAAGGCTCTGTTATGAAAATAAGATCTTCACAAATGCATACAAATAAGATACTTGCATTGTATTGACTTTAAACAGTCTCAGAAATATTTCCTTTGAATCTCGGTGCTGATTATAATTACACTATACTTTCACACTGCATTTATTTCTAGTATAGCAGCATTGCCATGGCAACCCCAAATTATGCCAATATATATGCATGTTTGAGCTAATTCTTTATCAGGGAATGAAAATAAAAGACAAACAAAGTCAAGAACAGGGCTAGAGAGCAATATCTGTGCCATACATGCAATAGGACATTTGTACAAACATCTGAGCATTTTTTCCTTAAGGTTGCTATAAAAGACATAAAATTTTATTTCTTTTTTTTTATTCCACCTTCCTTCTTTGATCTAGTTGCAGAAGGAAGCTTGTCTAAAGTAAACGTATTGCAACAGGGCTGGATTTGACTCATGGGGAACATATCTTTCCTTTTACACCAAGTGATTGAAATTGCCAAGTTTGTCTCTTGCAGCCGGACAAGAGGCTGCAGTGCCTATGGTCAGGAGGAGGTATAGAGAAAATCATAAAATCATAGAATCATTCAGGTTGGAAAAGACCCTTGGGATCATCGGGTCCAACCATCAACCCCACTCTACAAAGTTCTCCCCTACACCATATCCCCCAACACCATATCTAAATGATTCCTAAACACATTCAGAGATGGTGACTCAACCACCTCCCTGGGCAGCCTATTCCAACCTATTTCCAGAGGGAAAAGATTGGAACTCAGCATTGATGACTGTGCAGAGATCCAAGGGCTGTCACAAGAGGATGATGAGGAGTCCGTTTTCACCATTTCATTTTGTTCCTATCTCCCTTCCCACCACCTCCAAGCAGCTGCTTCTGTTCTCTGACATGTCCTTACATTTCCACTGTAAACATCAAAACACCTACTGATAGACCTTCTTTGACTCTTTTGGCTCACTGGTTGTAATGTTATGGACCACCACTGCTATTAAGAGCCTTCTGGAAATATAGTAGTATTATCAATCAGCAAAGTGCAGGACTAGTTGCAAGAAGGCTTTTGTGCAAAGCAGTGGGTTAGTCTTGGTTTAGGTTGCCTGGTGCTCTGTAACAGTCTTTCTGACATTTCAGACTCCTCATAGAATAACGAAAATCATCTAGGTTTCATTACGACTATTATTATTAACAATAACTAAGAATGATACAGTCAAAATATTAAAAAGGTTGCTTTTATTGCTCTGTGGAAAGTGAAAATATTGACCTTTCTTTTAGTATGATTTAGTAAAAGCCAGCTTTATTTGACTCAATAAAATGACTAAACAGCCAGTAGAGGACTGTAACTGTACACTAAAGTGGGAGGAAAAATCAAATGTCAGACAAGAATTGCCTGAGCAAAAGAATGAAAGACCATCTTTCAAGTCATGGAAAGAGTCAAAGTTAAGGTTGCCATGGAAACCTTAATTCTGCTTTTCCTGTAGGTTTGTGGGTGGTGTTTTTTTTTTTTTTTAATTATGAACTTAACCTCCTCATTGTGTAAAAATCCATGGGAATTTTGAGTCCTATCAATTAATCTCTGGGCTTTGTCTTTTTTGTCTCTGTTCATTTGACACATGATATAATAGAATCTAAGCCCACTTTCCTGTACATCATTTATGCCATGTACAGGAAAAATTATAAGGTTAAAGTATAAAGACCTCTTAACAGTCATTTAAGGAAGGAGAAACTTGTAAGAAAGGGAAGCATGGTAGACTTTTTGTATGGCTTCGAATAACACCCTTGCCAAGATAAAACCATATTGATTGGACTGATTCTAGATAGTTGGCTTTGGAGCACCATCTGCATGCTGTGGCTGCCTAGGATTCCAATTATCTGGGTTTGCTATTCAGGCTGACAAATGGTATGAAGGATTCTGTTTCCCATCAAGTCACTCTTCTTTCAGCACTGATAGCATGATAATTAAGTAGCAGCAGTTGGCTCTGAATGTGGATAATTCATAGGAATTATTTCTAAATAATAAACAAATAACATAGATTGTATTAAAAAACAGAAAGGAGTTCCATAAAATAGAATCTCTTGCTCTCTGTGCTGTATCTACTCCCTCTGACACATCCTAATCAGAAAAAAGCAGGGAAAATATTTGCAGGTTTCAGCTTTCCTGTTCTGTTAGCTTTGGTAAGGAGTGTTAAGCATATCATGATAAGATGCCTGCTCCTTCTTAACAAATAAATTACATGCTCTAGGAACACGTGGACCAAAGATAACCAGGCAGTGAGACACACAGATTGGTTGAGGTCATACACCAGCAGTCCATGTTCAGTAATCAGTTCATTATGAACTGCACCAAACACTGAAAAACAGCATTCACCTTGTGTGAATAAAGTATTTGCTACAAAAGATGGTAGGCTTATTTGATGCCAGATACACAGAGGATCATTAGCTCCATTCAGTTTCTGAGGTCATAATACAATAAATAACCGGGAAGTCCAGAATGGGCCAGTTGCCATCTCCCAGTCATGCAGGTTACAGGCTCAAGTAGTGTAACAGTGTAAAATGACTTCTATGCGTTTTATGTCACAATAACTTCATGCAACTTTCAGAGACCATTTAATGATCCTCCAGCATCAGGCAAATATTAGTGTTTTGTACAAACCTCAGTAGACAGACACTGTGAGGGGGTGGGAAAGACTTCTTCTTGGTCTATGTCATCTATGAACTCTAGAAGTGGATGTTAATTTTTTTCTGGAAGGGCTTTATTTAAATAAAAGTGCAATTTAAGAGCATTATGTACAAGATTGTCTTTTATGAACTTTATAGAGACAGCAGATTTACTGTCTTCTTCAATCTTGAATACCTTCTGGCTTCAAAATTCAAACACTCACTTGTTAGGGAAAAGACAACGTGCCTCTGAAGCTTGTATAGCCTTGGCTCCTGTAGCCTTCTTTTAGCCTAAGCAAATTTAATGCTCCTGAATTGCACTCTGAACTATAAGTATTCAAGTCAGTAGCACATACACATAAGTTGTTTCTGTCCTTGATACAACCCAGAAGGCAGTTTAGGGCAGTGAGTTGTACCCTTTTTTGCCATATTTACATTTATTCAGTTAATTCCATTGGAGAAAATGTTCAGTGTGTTTAGCCCTACTATTTAAATTTGATCTAGCTGTATAATAGTGGATATTATGTGGTTAGATAGTTTCATGCTATAAGCCTATTAAATATAATTTATTAGATTACTAAACAACTATAACCAACTGATTTGAAGCTTATCATTGTAAATTTTGTACACTGTTTTCTACAGTACATTAAATGAAAACAGCTCCTTTCTTTATGTGAGAATCATATTATTTTACTATTATTAGAGCTGATGCTTATCTTCTTCCCCTCAATTATTAAAAAAAAGGAAAAAGAAAGGAAAAAAAAAAAAGAAGAAGAAAAAAAGAACTAGAGAAAAAAGGGGAAAATATATTTAACTTCTTTGTCTCTTTTCCTCTATGCAGGTAGTTTGGGACTTTAAATGAGAGACTGTGTCATCAGCTAGCCTTCATCTCATTAGGCAGGTTCTCAAAGGATCACTTTGTTCTGTAGAACACAGTCTGTTTTCTACCTTCATTAGCAAGCTGCTAAATATTTTACTTTGTCACAAGACTGGAATGTATAAACAGATACACCTCCTTTCCTTCCTCCCTCTATTTCTTCAAAACATGTTCTGATAATCTTCAAGGAAAATTTAGATGGATTTCATCTGTTTATTACTGACAAATGCCAGAGAAGTAAGATACAGATGAGGGGGAAAAAGTTGTGGGTTTTTTTTAAAGCAAGAGACTGAGGATAAATTCTGCATCTAGAAAAAGCAAAAGCAAACCAAATTGATAATCCAGCATGGCTGTAATAGTGCCAAGGATCTGCAAGAATTTATCTGAAATATGCAGACACACTACCTTGCACTGTGTCACCTTTCCTTGAAATACATAACATCTCCTGATGAGTTTCAGTACTCCAGGTAAACAGACTAGATATTTTTAAAATATGAAAAGAGATAAAAGATTAAAAGCCCAGTCCATCTTCCATTTTAATGTGAAGGGGAGAAATTCCATTTATTGCAGTGGAATATAGATCAGACCTTTTTAAAACTTTTAAACAATGAGGTTTTCTCCTCATTGGAAGACAAGATTTCTCTTCATTTCTTGAAAAACAAAATTTAGCATATATAGTATGATTAATGCCAAAGTCTGTGTCTTCTATAAGAAATTCTATGTCTGACAACACAGTACTTGATTGAAAGGTGGTTCCTCCTAGTTCAGCAGAATTACATTCTTTCTAAAGAGCACTGCTGCTGTTGGGTGCCCAGTTTGTATTTATCAGACCTTTATGAAACACGAATTACAAACTGTAGTTTTAATAAAGGAGAATGATATTAATGATCCTGGCAAAATATCACTTTTCTGAAGGTGTTACCCATTATCCATTGTTTTTCTATTTTATTTGCTTCCACTGCCAACCCAGACCTGCATGAGTGGTTCATAGCACTGTCTATTGATCGGTTTCTTTCAGGTGGAAATATTTGTGGTTTGTTTCATAGACACCTTGAAGTTAGAAAAAATATACTTTGAATGGGGTCCTCTTTGTATACAGATGGTTATGCTTTCACTGTTCAGATTCACTGTATCTTTCTGGCCTCAGATTTTTTCAATGACTAATGCTAGAATCAGGTGGTGGTAATATTCTGTGAGATCACATTCCAAATGGTTTCTTTCAAGTCCTGTGACACTAACCCAGAATGCATTACCACACACATCCACACAGAAAATATAGGAAAGATGAAGACAGGATAATACAGTGAAAGAAATAAATCAAACATGTTTGCCTACTTTAAATAAGGAAGGCATAAGCCTTGTCTTTATTTTCCACATCTCATTAATTGTCTCTCAAGTCACCAAATTTGGAGAACTACTACTGCAAAATGTAAAGAAGCTCTTTTTTTCTGGTTATTTTACTGTAGTCAACCATTCTATGTAGGGAATCACGTCTTTTTTTTACAGCTACCAGTGCTACCTGGTAAATGGTTAGTGGGTCCTGCCTGGAAATGGGAGGTGGAACAGAGCATCAACCCAGGCCTACCCATGCATCACCATAGGTTTTCTCATAGCTATATTTACTTCAAATTCACAACACTGATGTTGTATATGTCCAACTGAACATTTCCCTGTATTCGCAATTAGTGTCTGCTGTCCTCCATAGATGATATTCACAACACTTCAGAACTGAGAAACAAGGCTCTGTCTTTATTCCTCAGTTCATTGTTAACTAAAAGGTTTCTTTAGCATCTCCTGGACATCATAGAATCATAGAGTCATACAATGGTTAGAGTTGGAAGGGACCTTAAAGATTATTGAGTTCTAACCCCCCTGCCATGGGCAGGGACACCTCCCACTAGACCAGGTTGCTCAAAACCCCGTCCAGCCTGACCTTGAACACTTCCAGGGACGGGACTTCCACAACTTCTCTGGGTAACCTGTTACAGTGTCTCGCCATCCTTACACTAAAGAATTTCTTTATAGTATCTAGTTTAAATCCACTGTCTTTCAACTTGAAACCGTTATCCCTTGTCCTATCACTACACTTCCTGACAAAGTGTCCCTCTCCAGCTCTCCTGTAGGCTCCCTTCAGATACTGGAAGATTGCTGGAAAGCACCCCGGAGCTTTCTCTTATCCAGATTGAACAACCCCACTCTCTCTGTCTTCACAGGAGAGGTGCTCCATCCCTCTAATCATCTTTGTGGCCCTCCGCTCAACCCGTTCCAACAGGTCCATGTCCTTCCTATGCTGAGGACTCCAAAGCTGGACACAGTACTCACAAGGCGTAGAATCACCTCCTGTAGCCTGCTGGCCTTATTTCTTTTGATGCATCCCAGGTTATGGTTGGCTTTCTGGGTTACCAGTGTGCACTGCCGGCTCATGTTGAGTTTTCTATCCACCGTCACTCCCAAGTCCTTCTCCTCGGGGCTTCCTCCACATTTGAGGAACTGAGGTGCTTCCTGTCCTCACAGCTGTAGGAGCTATAGTGTCTAAGCAACTTGCCCTGGCAAAGGGAAGGCTGCATTGGGCATTATTACTCCATAGGGGTTGGAAGGCATCACTGTGGGACCCAAACACAAACACGGTTAACAACAGAACATGGGGCAAATGAGCCATATGGAGTAAATGTTTCTTTTTATTCCTTTATTAAGCAAGCTCTTGGGAAATTCTTTTTGATTGCTTGAGACTGGGACTCAATTCAAGAAAAGCCGACTGAGACTTTTATTATCAGGTTCATTTTAACTAGCATTTTGCTTCAACAATACTCCAAATGCTTTATTATCTATTTTTATTAAGCATTACAATGAGCAGGTAACACTGATTATGCCTCTTGCATGCACTGCAGATTGGCTTGACCTCATGCATTGTAATGTGCTCATTCTGCTAGCTCTTCTGCTGTGGCTGCAGCTTCACAAAGAAGAGCAGCTGGCGTTAGTAACCTTTTCTTGTATTTGCAGATTGATCTGTGTTTTTACTGAAAGCTGGAGAGACAATTGTTATAAAAAGGACACAGGCACTGAGGAGGTTGATATCTAAGTAGAAGTAAAGTTTATTAAGTCTTACATTGCTAACCTAACAACCTTCTCAGCAAAGGATTCAAAACATTATGGTCTGAGAATTAAAAAATGTTGTGGGGTAGACTCTCCACTGGTTGTCATAACACCTGTGACCTCTGTGATAAAACACTGTTTTACCTCAGGGGGAACCTATCATGCAGTCACATCGTGTCCCCTTATTCTATCAGTTTCAAAGCAATAAAATAAATTAAAAAATGGGGGGGGAAAAAAAGCCAAGAAAAAAAGTTTCAATAAATGTGTTTGATCATTGAAATAGTGTTCTGAAGAGTTGATTTTAGCAAGTTTTGTCTTCCAACATTGCTTTTTTTTGCTCCCCATTGATAATCTGCACATCTTCAAACCAAGACATTTAGGGATTTCCTAGCTGCAGCCTAGTCAGACTCAACGGGAACCTGCAGGGAAAAGGATTGCAGGTCTGTCTGCAAAGGCCATATCCATGTGTCTATGCACTGCAGCCTACAATGCAGTTCAGAGGAGGGGAAACTATCCAAAATCTTTGTGAAGAGGAAAGCACCCATTCTGTGAATGTGAAAAGAAAGTACGCAAGTATGACAGAGGCCTCACTGCTTGCCATACTAGCAGTAGGTGTCAAACATTCTTCATCTCATTTCTGTAGAAATAAAAATTCTACTTTCATGACTACAAGATTGTAATTTCTCAAAGAAGTCACAAGAGAGTTTTTTGCTTTTACTTCTGCATTTTATGTAACTGTTAATGCAGTTTCTTTTTCTCAGGTAATCTCTTATATATGCTGTGTGAAGTTAGAAAAGCAGCTTCAAAAAGGCTTTTGATCGGAATCGAGTGAATAAGGTGATATCTTGCTACATTGCTCAATGTTCTTCAGTGCAAGGGGCTGGATCTAATTTTTGCAGGAAATCACACTCCCAGTTCATCAGGTTCAGGTTCCGTTTCCATGTACTGTCTGAAACTTGGCCTCTTGAAAGATTTAAAGGCAGAACTCCTTTGAAAGTCTGAGGTAGACACACAGCTTTCAGACCAGAATGTATTTTCAATAATATCTTCGTATTTTATACATGTGGTATACCTGATGAACCTTCAAGTTAAACTTGTGCATTTGAATACAAAGCCTTCATATCAATAAGAGTCTATTTGCTTCCTCTCTGTCCTTTCCCTTAGTTTATATCATTCTTGTCATTCACTGAGTGATGTCAGTGTTTCAGTGCCTTATATTCAGTTTGATATTTATCATATCCAATTTGGAATGCCCTCTTTGCGTAAAATACAATTGCTGATATTTTATCATGGCATCTCATTTCATTTTGCATATTCAATTTATCACATATAATTTGCTTTTTTAGTCACATTTTGCACTTCATTCTAATACAGTCTGGATCTGTTTGGAGCCTCCTTGAAAGTTCATTTAGAGTATATTTTGTTTACAAACATTGCATGCTATACAATGTCTCACATGTAGTACTTTCATCTTTCTTCAAGAAATTCAACATAATGCAATATATTTTAGAGGTCAGGCTCTTAGCGTCCCTTCGGCTGTGCCACTTTCTGCCTGGTCTCAGCATGTACCTATGAATTTGAATAAACAATGTGATGTAAAAGGCTAGAAAAATGTCTCAAACACTAACACCAGATATTTTCCCAGTGTAATTTAGGAAGGAACATAGTAGGCGCCTTCAGTCTGACTCTCAAAGGCTGTATTGGAAGGGATAGCACTATAGGGAACATAATGAAACCTGATGGTCAGTGGAAAGAGAAGAGTTATGGCTCCTGTTGGCTTCTGCTCACACCACTGTGGACAGCGTCTTCTCACTTGTGACCAGTACAGAAAAGAAAGAAGACTTTTTCAGGTGCAGTGCAGAGTTTGTTGCTGGCACATTAGCACATGAGCTAAACACTTCTTCTCACTGTTTCTTCTGTAATGAGGGTTGGGGTTCAGCTGCCCACAGTAGCCCTTTGGTTATTCCTTAATCATTTTGGCCTTCCCTATCACAGAAAGTGCTAATAGAGATGCAGTTGCTCAAGGACCTGCAGTTATCATCTGAAGTCATCCAGCACTTCCTCTGCTTCATCAGAGACCACTACAGGACAATCCTTGCTGCCATGGTATCCATGCCCTAAAAAGCACTCAGTGTATGGCAGCATTTCACTGTTATTCAAATAAGCCTAGCACTGAAAACGTCCAGATGGGTTGGATCCAAGCCACAGAAGATATAACCTGTCATTTATGTACTCAGGTAACACTCGCTGATGTACATTAAAGTGCTTTCCCTAGAAAATTTGTACATCTGGTATTATTGGTGGAAGCACCTTGACTAAGACATCTGGTGCTCATAATTTGTTGGGCTTTGGACACAGAGTGAAACTATTCTGTTTATAAATTTTTTTCCAGTCTGGTTTGTAGGGAAAAATTTTGTAGTATAGATGAATTTCCATAATATTTTCAAGCAGAAAGCTGGAACAAAATTTTTCATGAATTATGGTGAAGTCTCACCTGAGATGCAATAGAGCAGCAGAACTGAGAAGAGGAAAAATGAGTCTGAATATCAGGAAAATATTATCTATCAAACTACGGAGTAAACTGCCATGAAAATGTTTGTTCTAGTACCTCCATTATGGAAATCAAATTTGATGAATAATCATTAGAACTATACTGTGTAGATCAATACTTCTCTGGCCTTAGGGGATACGGTAAACCTCAGACCATGGGTACTGCTAGGGCTCTGTAAGCAAGGTCTATTTTCAGGTGTGTTTTATTGCCTTGCTGAACTTCTAAATTAGCATAATGGTTGTGAGGAGAGTTAAATGTTGTTGGTGTTTGGTAATTTTTTTTCAAAGTCTCTCATTTTGTGGACATTTTGTATTGAGGTGGGAAACAGCAATATCATTTTATGTTAACACAGTGCTTTCTAAACCCAAGCACATTACAACATCTACACAGGCATACATTGCAGTTCTCTCCCACTGAGGTTCAGCAGCCTCTAGCACTGTCATGGGAAGCCACGTACAAAGCTTCTATGCTAATATGCTATGCAGCAATAGGAGATAGAAAAAAAGCTGGCTGAATCCTGTGAGAACAAAACAGTTCACAGCTATTGTCAGTCTTGTGTCTGGTTGTCATCACCTCAGAGTTTAAAGGGACACTTACGTATTGCCAGTCCTTAAGATACATTCATTACTGTGGTACATATTAATCTACTTCCATGTTCTGCAACTCAATTCTCTACTTTGTCAGCTTATATGTAATTTAGGTAGTTTTTTACAATCTAGGTTACTGAAAGACCAATAGAGTCAATATTTGACTGTAAGAAACTTGCAGGAAGCTCAGAGTATTGCTCTGCAGTATCAGAGTTGTTAAAGGGGAAAGGAAGCACCTGGATGAAAAATGTTTCTTCCCATAGAGGTCAAAACCAATTCTGATAAACAGCATATAGGTATTGGATTTTGTTGTACATCTATATACCTATAGCATATAACTTTATATTAAAGAAACATGTGGCCAGGGTAAGATTTCAATGAAAGAGCTCCATTAGGACCTTAGTCAGAAATGGAGTAGGGTAGTAGTCAGGGAGGAAAGGAATCTGTCTCCAAAGATAAAGGAAACTGGAGAGATTTTCAGCATGGCAAAAACACGGCAGGATAGATGCACCCTCTAGTGGATTTAGCATTTTAATATAGAGAAGAGGAAATCTGTCTTCTAAGGGGACAACGCAGAGACAACAGGAAGGCTTTGTACATTATGAAGTGAAAAAGATGTCTGCGAGAGAAAGATACATTTGTAGGACTTACCTGAGTAAAACAGAAAGAAAAAGCATATTGTGCTTGAAAAATAAACCCCCAAGCTCCCAGACTATGTCTGTTCCGTAACTCAGGTGTTGTGATGAAATGTTTAACAGCATATGAATGGAATAATTGGTAAACTTCTTGGAAATACTTGGCCGTTGCAGGGTAAGAAAGACTTCCATAAGCTCCAAATGTCACTTCTATGTTGTGCTGTTGAGAGATGCTAGTAACTTACCTTCCCAGCAGTTTCGCTTCCTCCCAGGCTGAAAAGGTAATTGCATTCAATAGCCTACTGCTGCCTCCGTAGAAATCCCCTGTTAGCTAGATTCTCTCCAATTAACCTTGCATTTAGCCAAAAAGCTGTGGTATAGGAACCATCCTGCATCTCCTTCCTCTTGTGTTTCCTGGGGCATGTAGGACCATTGTCACTCACAGGCAAATGCTAAACTGGGCATTGGACAAGTCAATCTGTAGACACACAAGTCAAACTTTTCCTACAGCTTTCTCAGAAGATGAAGAAGGACTTGTCAGCAGCTGAGAACAAAATTCTCCAATCTTTAACCTATCCTCAATTACTTGTCTTATCATCTAGCTTTATTCTTGTCAGTCTCTATTTGGTCCTTGCCCTCCCTTCCACAGTGTGCTGATTTTGGCTGGGGTACAGTTAAATTTCTTCACAGTAGCTTATATGGGTCTATGTTTTACATTTGTGCTGGAAACAGTATCAGTCATATAGGGATAATTTAGTTATTGCTGATCAGTGGTTACACAGTAAAGACCTTTTCTGCTCTTCACACTGTCCTGCCAGTGAGCAGGCTGGAGGCATACGAGAAGCTGGGAGGAGACACAGCTGAGACAGCTGACTCCAAGTGTTCAAAGGGATATTCCATACCATGGGACATCATGCTCAGTATATAAAGCTGAGGGAAGAAGAATGAACTGGGGGACATTCAGAGTGACAGTATCTTGTCTTCCCAAGTAACTATTATGTGTGAGGGAGCCCTGCTTTCCTGGAGACAGCTGAATACCTGCCTGCTGATGGGAAGCAATGAATGAATTCCTTGTTTCACTTTGCTTGTATGTGTGTGGCTTTTGCTTTACTTTTCTAAACTGTCTGGTCTGTACCTCAGTCCAGGAGTTTTCTTACTTTTGCTCTTCTGATTCTCTCTCTCATCCCACCAGATGTCTGGTGCTTAGTTGCCAGCTGTAGTTAAATCATGACGCAGCTATTTCTGGCTTTCAGCCTCATTATTCTAATTATCACAGGTCTTCTGTCTCACTAGTTCATCCTTCCAGCAGCACAGTTTCCCAATGGCTTTGTTCAGCCACATATAGTATCCTCTTGTCTGCTCTTATGTTTCTAGATCAAAATCCAGTTACCAGCTTTTCTCTTCTTGTTAGTCTGCCCCACTTATTCCTCCATTTCCCAGGTGCCCATTTCTCTGCTGAGGCAATGTCCCAGCACCACAAAACCATGATCAGTTTTCTTCCCTAACAACACCTCCCCTGCAGGTACTGCTAAGCTCTCTGCTCCTTATACTCCATTTATACAAAATTTCTGAAGGTTTTAGCAACCAACTCTAGGTAGTATCAACCAAGCAGATAAAAATTGCAGGTTTTGAAAGCCCCAAAGTGTTGCTAAATGTGAATAGACATTGGCAACATACAGTGAATCACTTAACTGAATAAGGGACCCCTGCTTCAAAGCAGAGTTAAGAGAATTTCAAAGCAAAGCTTACCTGAGTTGTGTTAGCAGAGGCTGACATCATATTTCCTCCTTCTCAAAAAACATATTTCTGGCAATTGTAGACAAACTTCAAAACAAAATCTTCCCTCAAAATTTCTGTTCCAGTAACCAAAAAGTTGCAAAACTTTATGCACTGGAAAGTGCAGCAAGAAGGTGATATGAAGAGTTAAAGGCATAGAAGTAGCATCCCTGAACAGTAACTGCTATTCCAAGCTGCTTAATCTTACACAACAGGGAAAAGTGAACACTCCTGCTGGTATTTGTACATTTCTACACTAAATCATACAATATCACAGAAACCATTATGCAAGCCACTTCTACTCCAAGCAGTTTGGCAAATCTGTTTAGTGTGACTGTTCCTAAAATCTGGGTTGTGAGACTATGAGGTCAGGGACTCATCCATGAAATAGTAGAGTCTACGCTATGTTTTTTTTAAACAAACAAACAAAACCCCCAAAACAAAAAATAAACAAACAAACAAACAAAAACACTCTGATGATAAAGGCTGATGTCTCTTCATGATCTAAAAAATGTTTGCTGGTCTGCTGGTTTACTGCTCAGCTTCTATTCCTGCATTTTGGTAAATGCATTTTGTTTTGCAGTATGTTATTTCTGATATTTTTGTTGCATTTAACCTGTCTCTTGCACTTACCACTAATGTAAGTGCTAGATGCCATTTCATGTTGAAAGTAGTTCTGATTGATCTCAAACGATCAATCATCTGTGGGCTGGTTAGTGGTCTTTCACTTTTATTTTATTTAGGGATGAGTTTATCACCCTAATGTGGTCAAAACAGTTCAAGAGAGAATGTATGTAAAGCATGAATTTGAAATCTGTATTGTTTTAAAGACCACTATTTCCCTGTACTCCCTATATCCCATGGATGGTGGGCAGGAAGCCGATTAAGGGGTCAGCACTTGCCCACAGGGGTGGTTGGAGAGGGCAGTGGTGGAGATTGTTCGATACCAGGTATCTTCTCAAAGCTCTCTCCTCAGATCATTTATTTTGAAAGCTGTCGATCAGACCCTTCAGACCATCTGTTAACCTTCCAAACTATGAGATCAATTTAGAGAGGTTCTTCAGCTTTGCAAGACTCCACTTCAACTATCATCTCTCACACAGCCTGAACACTGTTGGCCTCTAAGTACTTTGTCTCCCTATGCAAAGGATGGGAAGGATCAAGAATCCAAGACCTTTGCTTTCAGAAACTGTCAAGCAGGAAGGCTCTGTAAGGTACTGTACAGAAATGCCAAAGGCAGCAGATCCTCAATGATTATCATAAAGACAAAGCAAGATCTTATCCAATCATTCTTTAGCTGAAAAGGGAATTAATTTCTCAAATTTCTAAGTTTTCTCTCACAGGCAGAACAAAATGCGAATTATATCTCTCTGGACTCTCACACCATGAGCCACATTGTCCCAGACTCATGAAAAAACACCATTGTATTTCTAATTAGATGAAACAAATGAAAATATTTTTATGTGGTTACTCCGAACCTCCTCAGAGAGGATATTGGATGCAACTTGTTAATTCCACAATAACCATGAGTCCCAAAGAAAAAATCCAAGACATAAAAAGAGAAAATCCACATCAACCTGTCCCCCCTCAGTAGTGGTCTAACAAGACCCAACCCCTGGTCAATTGCTGTCCCTACCCCAGCTTTGCTCACAGGTTCAGACACAAGGCTCTACTTGCACTCCCAACTGCCCCCACTAGTGCCCTGCTAACCCTTTCGGACTTTTAGCCAACATGACACTTACTGCAGGGCCCAAGAAGGCTGACATGAGTGAATCAAACTCTTTCTAACTCTTTTCCAGCCATGCTATGTGTGGGTTACAGGCTCTTCTGCTATTGTCTTTACACATCAGCTAGGAGAAGATATTTCAACTAGTATTCTGCATCCCCTAATGTACTTCAGCAAATTGAGTCCCACATAAAAAGGAAGGAGGGTGGGAAAAGGGAGATGGGTGTGGATTTCTCGTTGAATGAATTTTCTGCAGAAGGACTAGAGTGAGCAAATTTTGAGGGGAAAAAAAAAAAAGAAAGAAAAAAAAAAGAAGAGGAAATGTCCTGAGAACCCACTTCACAATCAAACCTCCCTTTTCTAAAATCAAGTTTGCTCTCTCCTGAGGGATGCTTTTTCTACATTAGGTACTCAGTCAAGAATTTGTGCTAGCAAGGACTTCCAAACACTGTTTGAGGCATCAGAATAAACTCTTTTCATGGCTGTAGCAGAGTTGGTGTTTAATGGAGTCTCTTTGGGGAGTCAAGAAAGCAGGCAGCTGCTGCATGCTAAAAGCTGTTTACAGATGCTGGGGATGAACAGAAAAGTAAAAATCCCAGGGAAAAGTCTCAAAAAGAAACCTGTCACGGACTCAAGGGTATTGTTGTCACTGTGTCTTACCATTTTCAGGTGGAAAATATTTCCTCCCTTGGCAATGGAGGGCACAGAAACTGAAGCGGTCATACTGGTCATGCTCTGCTACACATAACTATAGATACTATTCACAGGTTTTATGTCAAATGAATCTTCAGTGGCAAGCAAGAATTTCAGGTGCTTGGAGACAAAGTCTGTAAACACCTCATCTAATAACTTACAGAAGAAATATTGCTCTCCAAAGGGGCAACCATGGCCCCATTATGGGATCTTACTTTGTCCAAGCCTTTGAAGATACCCTTTTTTCTGGAAATCTTTCTCTTTAGAAGCTCAATTCTGAGTCAAAGGAAGGTTTCCTTGATTCTTCACACAGGATCAGAAAATATTTGCTGCCTCTCCTGAGCAAGGTGTAAGTAGTTTTATCCCTATTTATTCCCTGACATTCTTTGTTGCATGGAGGAGGTACGGAGGTGCACTGGTTTCTTCAGAAATCTTTAAATACTTCCCAAAACTTCACAAAAACTGCTGAACAGGAATGTCAGCCTACTACTGCTCTGTATATTGACACACCACACAGTTTAGAGATGTATGAAGATATATATAGATTTATGTACACAAAAAGTTAATTTTATTTTCTGCTCCCAAATTAATTGTTTTTACTATCCCTACTTAGTGTCAATGAGTTTCTACTCAGGAGTGCCGGACCAGGAAGCTTGGAAAATTTAGGATCTAGTTTCATTGTGTATATAAGCCATATGGAAAACCAAACTAACCCTCACCCCCCCCCCCCTTCATGTTGTTATCTTTAAGGTAGT